>JAPZDY010000017.1:1346057-1375016 GCA_029783645.1 Ctenochaetus hawaiiensis
CTCCAAAACCTCAATAATCGCCATGGCAACAAGATCCTCTCGAGTATGCGTGTGTGTGTGTGTGTGTGTGTGTGTGTAATTAGTTTTTACATCCCCATCTTTGAGCTTTACAAAGCCTTTTTAAACAGATTCAAATTTCCATATTTGGAATTCTGTGTCTGCCTGACCGTCTGGCACAGTGAGGAGAAAGAGGAGAACGAAGAGGAGCTAAAGAGTTTGTACCTGTCACCATGATATAATTAAGCTGTGACTGGTTGCATTTCCATCTTTGCAACTGCTGCAAACAGAGATATTAACTGCACAGACCACCAACTTAAAAGTTAACATGCTTTAAGAGCCGGATATGAACTTTTTTCACATCCTTTGCCTGATTTAACCTCCCTGGTTTTCGTCCTCTTATCCTCAATACTCATCTGATAATGTAGAGATCAGTGATAATGGGAGGAAGTGTGTGTGTGTGTGTGTGCGTGTGTGTTCCTGCTGGGATTTCTCAGGCCCAGCAACTTCACTGTCTCTGTGTTTAATTAGTGTATCATGTTTCTGTCTCAGCCTGCTTGTTTCCCAGAGGGATACCCCACTGTTCACACGCCCACATGTGTGTTCTTTAACCTTAAAACACACACGATCTGGTGTTGACCGCAGCAGTAAGGTAGCAGTTGGTGGGAGACTGTGAGCTCATGTTTTCTTGCACTTTCATGCCACTTTTATTTCCTCAGAGTCAATACTGGAGCTGGTGGTTTTCATGAGGCACAAATCTTATTTTGTCTACATGTTGTGATGAACATTTTAAAAAATTTAAATCAATTAATTGAGACCCTTACCTGCAGATTCAACATCAGGGAAAATAATGATGAGTTGAAAAGAAATAGTTTAACATTTTATACCAACCTCATGGCTGTACACCAAATATAAATCTAAAACATAAAGCTGGTTAGCATAGCTTAGCATAAAAACTGGAAACAGAGAGACACAGCTAGCCGGGCTCAAAGTAGAGATTTTTAAGAAAATAACAATTTTCAAAAAGTAGTAAAAAAACAGACTGAGGGCTGTCCTCTAAAATTAAATCAGCATATTCAGCCTGTGCACGTTTTCTTCGGTTGCTGAGGTTCACTCACACTAGATGAGGCAGGTTATTAGAAAGAGAAAAAAAACTGCAAATGTCACAGACTCATGATGTTTGACTGTTTAAGGAGGAAATACTTTCTTTAAGTAGACATTTCATCCCCTCTGGAGCTTTAATGTGCAGCTGTAGCACTGGAATGTACTGACTTTCTGCATGCATGTGTAGCCATATGTGTAGGTGTGCATAAAGTTCCACATGGAAAGCACCCGGTGCCTTCATGAGCTGACATTCACCTAACTCACTGAGGCATAATGCTGTGGTGTGTTTACTTACCCCACTCATGCCCCTGTGTGTGAGAGCAGCTGTCAGCTGATAGTGATGAAAAGTGGAGGAAACACAGAGGGGAGTTAGCATGTATGTTGGAGAGTCTGCAGGGCTATAATGGTGACGTATTGATGAGTGTGTTGATCATGAACACACCATCTGGGATGATCTGTGAGTTTCGTCTTAATGCGTGACCTAAGCTTTGGTATTTGAAATTGCTATCCATCAGAATCAATGTTAAAATTGCAGAATTATGCTTTTTAAATGTAAAAATATCAACATTTTTTTAAAATTAATTTACATGAGGTACCCATTTCTGATGCTTGACATGCTTTTTTATTCTTCTGCTGCTGCAAAGGAGAGAGATCTCATGGCACATCTGCAAAGGCAAAAAACCAAAAACAAAAGAACAAAAACCAAATAAACAGGAAGTCCATTTCTTCCCCCAAATACAGTCTCTGTAATTGCCTTTGGTAATTACTGCAAGACTTCAGCACATGAGCTTTTGTTTTATTATTTGTTGGTGGGGTTTCTGAACTTCCTGCTGTACAGTTTTCATTTCATGCTTTGCTTGTATGTTACAATACCTTTCCTGGCTGCCAGAATGTAGTAAATCTCACATTTAATGAGTCAAAATTCACTTCTGCATTGTCGTAACGGACTCTAAAGAAAAGCTGCTGCACTGACTGGCATCATTTTGTCTTTAAAGACCTCAGAGCAAGAACACTTCCTCTGTGACTGCTTGCTTTCACTCACTTTCCAATATTTCAAATTTTTGTCTCAAACTGAAGAATAGCTTTTATTTTCACACATGTAGCACATACGCTGACAGTGGTAACACTTGTGTATAATTGGGGAAATTATCAAGATGTGGCAGTGTCCAAACCTCCAAATGTCATGCAGCGTGGGTGTGGGAGGTCTGAGGGCTGGAATGTGTAACAGCTGGATGTCCTTGCTTGGCAGATGAGGCGGGTAGCTGGGTGATGGGGGCATACAGGGCCGTGTGGAGGAGGAGGCGGCCTGGGATACGAGGGGTACGTAGGTGGGGGGATTCCTCCCTCCTCTTATCACCCATCTGTGAGAATCTGGAAGTGGTACATTTTCCGAGGATTTTCTCCGATGAGGCAATGGAGCTGGTCCCCCGGGAGTGGGGCTTAAGACATCGATCCAATCAGATACGCCCTTCCCGGCTGCCTCACTTTCTCAGCTGCTGTCTATCAGTCATCCCTCACACTGCTGCAGCTATTTATCATCACAAAGTGCCAGAAAATTGAGCCTGTAGGACTGTCATTGCATTTAAAATCACTTGTTTCTGTTCTAATAGACATGTCTGTGTTGTGTAACTCAACACTACATTTGTAGTCGTTCTTTACTGCAGGTAAGCGTCAACATCAGCCTGATATTCTCACAGATATTCTCACAGTGTCTCACCTGTCAGCTGATGCATTCTTCATTCCAGTCTATTTCAACCATTTTTTTTTTTTTTTTTGGATGTCACCACCCAATACAAAGTCATGTGAAACTGTGCTCTCTAGTGAATTTAAGTTGCATTAAGATGTAAAGCTATACAGGATTTCACAGTAAATTTGCAAAGAGACTATTGTCATTGGGCAACACAATAGGTGACCTCTTGTGTGGTCCGTGCTCCCAGATAGGGAACCCCAGCTTTCCTCCTCCAACTCTTTGCTTAATTTACTTCAATGGCTTAACTGTAAGGAGTAATTTTTAAAGCATTATTTAGTGTTTTATTCCAAAATGAAAGGATTATTTACAAAAAAAAAGCCTAATTTCTTGCATGTTACTTCAGAAATTTGGAGAAGCTGTGAAACTGCTGCTGAACAACATGATGATATGAAGGAAGATGACTGTTCTCTTACTGTTATAAATTTAAAAAACTTTAGCAAACTGATGGTCTGATAATTATTGCATTTTCTGAGAGTTTGCTTTCTCCTTTGTTCAGCAATCCAAGAAAAAGAATATAAACTTTGCAAACTTTATAAACTGATCAGACATGAAAAGTCTAATTGGTTGCACTGATTGATTTACTGCAATTCTTCAACTTCTTGCTGAAAGTTAAATAAGAAGATTCAAAATACTCCCACATGTCTTAAATATGAAGCTTAAGGCAGCAACCAATTAGCTTAGCATAAAGGCTGGAAGTTAGGGAATGCAGCAAGTTCAGCTCTTTGAAAAGCTGAAAAATGTGTGCAAGAAACTTATTGCACCTTGTTTAATTACCTTTACGGGAGTGTAAATGATCATTTCATGTTTTGAGGTTGCAACTCTCTGCAGAGAAAGCTAATATGCTGAACTCTTCCTTTTTTCTTGTCATTTAGGTTTTTTATAATGTATAGTCAAACATCACATAAAGAAGCACTCAAATACAGACATAATATAAGCAAAAGAATGTTTTTTTCGTATGCATTACACTGCTCTGATGTATAATTACTTGCAAACACACAGTAAAGTGCATGTTTGGGATGAGCACATGACTTAATATGATGTCCTTTTCCTCTGGGTAGTGTGGTGAAGATGCAACATCCTGCAGAAAGAGCCGAGTTATTACCAAAATAAGGCACCGTTTATGTGCCTGTGCCGCACTGCTCTTTTCTAAAAACCTGCAGTTAACTTCTTCCTGCGTCTGGAATGACTGATGACTGAGCAGGCTGCTACTCAGCATTTTGCTCTTCTGAACCTCAGATTCCTGCCCATTTCGATACACATGAAAACTTGGAGCTGGAACTCTGTGAACTAAACCTATTTATTATGGCCTATATATATTTAAAAACTCTATTTTGCTCAGGGTATTTCTGTGCAGGACGGGTGTGTCTTGTGGTAACACAAATGCTTGTACGCTTTTTCTCCATGCTGAAGAAAATGTCTTAGGGGACTCACTTATCAACTGACACTGGGGAGGAGTTTTAGTGTGTGTTGGGGCAACTTCTGGCAACCAATGACTTCCATCATTAGCACAGCAAGTCTGCCTCCCCTTCTTGGGTCTCCCTCTGTCCATGTAAGTGCTTATTCATGAGGGAGGTTGCAGAAGCCATGCACTGGGAGAGGGAGGGTCTCTGAGTGAGCAGAGTTTTTATGTCTCTGCTTTCATTCAGTGGATGCTTAGTGGCTCTTGAACAGCTTGGATTTAACTGTTGACCGGCTGGCTAACAGGTGGTGCTTGGGGCAACAGCGAGAGCACTGTGTGGAGTGCTGCTGCAGGCTGAGACTTTTGGAGGACTTTAGCAGGAGCCAGCAGCATGCTGAGGATCCAGACGTGGTTGCTTCTGCTGGTTTTCTGTGCTGGGAACTTGGAGGCCTGGTTTTGGTTAACAAAACAAGAGTCAGCCACAGAGACCCCAGCAAAGACAGGGACCACAAGTTCCACCACGCCAATAGGAAAGACAGATGCCACCAATACAACATCAGGTGGCACCACTGTAACAGCAACGTCGGGTGACACCAATGCAACAGCAACATCAGGTGTCACCACACCAGCCAATGCCACTAAGAAGAAAGATGAGGAGGATGATGACTTATCTGGGATTGGGGAAGGAATCATCAACGTGGCGACAGAAATTCGTAAGTTTGTCGAGGCGTGGAACGTGACCCCGACGGCCTGGACTACTCACGAAGGCCTGACAGAGAAGGCGGAGAGCGCCAACCCCAACACGACGGGTAATGCAAACAGGTTCAGAGGGGAGAGGGTGGAGGAGGGGTCCGGGCTTAGGATAGGAGATGGGTCTGGGTCAGGATCAGGGTTAAGAGCTGACCTTGGGTCAGATGTTGAATCAGTGATGATCTTTAAAGGCGATAGAGTCCTGCCTGGCAATTTAACCAGGATTATTGCTGATGTTTCAAAAGTCAATAAA
Source organism: Ctenochaetus hawaiiensis (assembly GCA_029783645.1). Lineage (NCBI taxonomy): Eukaryota > Metazoa > Chordata > Actinopteri > Acanthuriformes > Acanthuridae > Ctenochaetus > Ctenochaetus hawaiiensis. The sequence continues at coordinate 1,351,311 of JAPZDY010000017.1, forward strand.
ACTGTTGATGGTGTTTTTGATTCCACGTTAACCCCCCCTAAGGGTCGCATCTATGGCTCTGACTCACCTTGTCTCCCTGTGCCTGCTGATTGGTCCCTTTGTTCTGGCAAAAAGCAAAAATTTTTTACACTCCCCAATTTTTTTAACCACACATCTGTGGAGGAGGTGGGGGCAGTCCTACAAGAGTGGGCGTGGCTTAAGGGGGCAGGATGTCACCACAGTGCAGAGTGGTTCCTCTGCCTCCTGCTGGCACCTAGGTGCCCTTCCCCCACAGCGCCTGTGCACCCGCCCTGTCGCAGCTTCTGTCAGGTGCTGCAGGACAGCTGCTGGGCGTCTCTGGACAATGGCCGTCTCCCCGTGGAGTGTCACCTCCTGCCCGAAAGTGTGCAGGAGCCTGGGCGACCTGTGTGCATTTCAGTTAGTAACCGGAAAGGTAACCCCAGCGGGTTAGAATGTATCCTGATTGGTGATACATTTTGAATCCGATGTCATGTCACTTTTTGTTGATATATAAGCGTTATTCCGTGTATGTTTTTGCGGTGCTTGTTTTTTTTTATAACACATGTTTGAGCACATTGTTGCTGTTTTGGATATCCGCCTTTCCAATGATTAAATTTGCATGTTTTTGCCATTTTTAAGGCTGATGCAATTGCAAGTACTTTACATTATAGCTGACCTTTTTTCAAACCATGTTGCAGTTTTTTGTAGTATTGAATGTATTTTAATATGTGATGTTAGTTGCAGCTAGTGTAGCTGTTCTCTATCCTGTAGCAGTGACATCCCTCTGGTAATTTATCAGATGTCTGCAGCTCTCTATTCACCCTCGAAAGTTGACTCCCCAACACCTTCAAACATGCTCTGACCCTATAAGTCATCCATCACAGTGACATGTCTGCTTTTATTGTTGTCAGAGTTACATTTTTGTTGTGTTAGTAAGTGCAGATTGATATGAACAGCACACAACAATAAATTAACAGACAAAAATAAAAGTAGACATGGTGTTTACTTTGAAGAATGCTCTAACTCATAAATGGCTCAAGTCTCTGCAAGTTGAATCTTCGAAACTACCAACATCAGCGGATACACTTCACTAATTAAAGCCTGGAAGGTGGAAGATGGTTGCCAATAATGTAAAGTACAAACAATCTGCAATTAATGCAAGTTAAAACATGCAAAAGCGGCGGTATGATCCTTGAGGTAGTTGTTCCTGCTGTTGTGATGTCACTATATGTCCACTGCACACGTCCAGAGACGCTTGTGTAGCATGAAAGCATGACGCAACACCTGAGTTCATGCACTGACTCAGATTGCATGCCGCCTACATGTGATTGTCTTCTCACTTGCACAGTGCAGAACTGCATTTGCAAAACCACCATTTTTGTGTGACAAGTCAGCAATGGTCAGCAAGAGCAACGTTACACGTTCTTTGAAGACTTTTCTTGGCTACGACTTTGACCTATGTTGTGTTTGACCAGAAGTTATTTTAGGTTACAGCCCAAGATAAAAAGAGAAAAAATACCATTGGAGAATAAAAAAAATCCACTTATTATATGATTATGTATATTTAAATTCCATCCTGGTCGCATTAAACACATAAAACTACTTAATATAATTTTCTTCACAAAAGAAAATCCATTCCTCTTAAGAAAGGCACTGAAAATACAAATGATACACACAGTTCTGAAGCCTTTCTGTGAGTATAAACCCTTGCAGAGGGGTTGCTCCAGAGGCCTACGTCAGGCCTTTGAGTGGCTTCATAAATTGTGCAGAATGGAGTCTTCGAGAGGGGAGACGTGTTGCTGTATAGGCTCTTCTCAGGGGTTAAAAGTATGAACTTTGCTACATAGAACCATTTTTATCACGTTTTCCCACAAGAATATTTAATGTAAATATTTCAGGTTTAAGTGGAAGATAGCTTGTTATTTTCCATATGCCACAAGTAGCATTTATGTTTAGATAACCTTTAAACTCAGACATAAACCATACTAGATAAATCTGTAAAATGCTGAAACACAGATAAATGTGTTGAATGAGATGCTGTTTTACCCTACAGGAGACTCCTCAATGGGCACTTTTTACATTATGCTGCTGCTCATGCATACAGGATATGGAACATCAGTGTTCTTGTCGTTAGACTGTTTTTACTGTGTGTAAATTTCCTAACACCTGCATTTATTCACCCACACAGGAAGGGAAAAAAAGAGTGAGACATGAGAACTTTTGGGTCTTGCGAACTAATTATTTTTCAGCAAATGTGGACAACAAAAACATGTCCTTTATTCCTTTTACATCGTGTTTTACCTAGGATTCAGGGACGATTTATTAGTTCTTTTTAATGCACATAATAATTATTTTTTCAAGTTTTAAATGGAATAACTTCCTCTTGGCTGGAGAGAAGAACTGGTGGTTTCATACATGCAGTATTAGTCTGGTGGAGCAATAATCACTGTATCGCTCCTGCACATCCTACCCCTGCATGCAGAACACGCATTTCTGTCCTGGGTTATCTACTTGTCATCATTTTACAATTTCTGATCAGCTGGTGTGGAATTTGTGTGGATTTAGAGGCAAGTGGTGTTTAAGCTTCCAGAGTCACAGTGAGGGAAACAATTGGGCCATCTGTGCTGGCGAGGATCGGTCGTGGATGACATTTATGATAGCAACTGTGGGTGGGAAAATAGTCCGCTCCGAAGAAAGAGTGTGGTAATTGTGTGCTCGGTTTAGGAGAAAGGGCAGTGATGTCGTGGTAAGTAACAAGAGAGCCTTGTGACTGGGATGAGACGGGGCGGCTCGAAGTCTCTGCCAGAGGTCAGAGGGCACAGAAAATCGCCCACCCTTTCAAACCAGTCACACTTGATGGGTGGTAATCAAGTGTTTGAACGACTGTTAGAAGATGAGCAGGGACAGAGAGAGAGTGAGACTTTTATGTGAGCAGGAAATTACACAGTCTTAAAGGAAAAGTGGTTCACAGGCAGTTCACAGCATCATTCAGAAACAGTTTAATCGTTTTAAGATGCATGTCTGGCCACTCCACAATTATATATCATTAATCTGACTCCTTCCCGTAAACCTGAAATTAGCTTTTTATCAGTTAGTGGTGAGCTGTTTGTGGCTCTCACAGCCATAGCAACTGCAGGAAAGCTAAAAAACAGGATGAGAGGAAACAAAAACAGAGCTCAGAAGAGAAATTCACCAGTTTCACTCATAAAGCTAACTAGCTGCAGGCTGTAGCTTCATATTTGATCCACAGTCATAACAGTGGTATCAGTCTTCTTATCCAATGCTCTGCAAAAAAAGCAAATAAACAAATTTCCCATGATGCTCAACTGTCTTGGTTACAGAGACACGACTGAGCTGCTTTATGAAAAGTGTTGGGTCCAGTGTTTATGGAGCCTGACTGATGCTCAAGATTAAATATCAGCAGGCTACGTCTCAGCCTCTTCTGCTCTCCTTTTAACCGTTAATCTGTCTCTTGTGAGTTCCCCCACTACATGAAAGGGCAATACTGTGCTAAATTGCAGGAGGGGCATTTTGACACACAGCAAGCTTAAAGAAAATAGTCAGTGGCTGTCAGTTACATCAGCCACGAAGACGACAGATGATCGGGATAGCTAGCCTCTCACATAAGCATGTAAATTTGCAGATAGAAAATAGAAGATAGGTTTAGCAATAAAACTGTGGTGCCCCAAAGACAAGAAAAGTATGGGAAAAAAAGTTTTCAAATCAAAAATACATTTTTTTTGAAAGAGTAAAAGTAAAAGATGCATGCATATCCTCTAGCTGCTGATACCTGTTGAAAATCTCATTTCTCCACATTGTTACAACATAAAGTCTCATGAAACATGACTCTTTTAAATTCATGAAGCTCTAAGAAAAGCAAGATGGGAACCAAAACCCAGCTGATATCATCTGCTCACTGATCCCCCATCAGTCAACTTTAATTTGCTCTCTGCTCTCGGCTTATTTAAACATGGATTAAGGTCTGCAGAGGGAGGCTGTGGATGTCACAGCTGTTCGCCTCCGTCTGAAGTGTCAACTGATGCTACTCGGCTTTTCGGGATGTGTGAAGTCCACTTGGTTTCAGTCTCAAGAGGACAGAACTGCAGCTGAGGATGCTAATGGTTGAATCCACTGGTTTAATTGGCAGTGGGGGGGGGGTCACTTGGGGTCAGAAACTCATGACTTAAAGGCTAAGAAGGTTTTATCTTAACAGTAGACTGTCTGAACTGTACAAATGTCCTAAATTCCTCATCATTAGACAATTGAATCAGTTTGTTATTGCAGTGCTCACTTTTCCAAATAAGGGCTGCAGCTTTCAGACTGAGGTAAAGTAAACCCTGGTTGAAGCATACTTTGATAATGCTGTAATGTTCCATAACATTTTGCATGTGACAAACTGAACGTACCAAGGTTACTCACCCAGAATGTGAGTCAGGTGTGTTCATAATAAAAGGAAAGGAATGAGTGGGTTTTGATTTTGCCCATACAGACGTCTCAGGTTGCAAGTAAAAGTGAAATTAAGTCTTGTTCCTTAAATTAAAGGCTTTTCCGTCCAAAAAAGATCCAAAAAATCAGTAGCGCAGCAGCAGCAATAAAAAATTAGTTCCTAAGCCACTTGAATATTTTAGTGTCTCCTCTATGAGCAGTAAAACTCACTGCTGCAGTATTTTCCCACTGTTTCAAAATGAATACTTGCTTGTACAAATGTGGAACTTCTAATTTAAAGAAAATATGTCAGTTTGGCAGTGCAGTATGTAGTGAGGTTTAGAACCACAGAAAGAGTCGTCCAGCAAGAGAAATACCATCATTTTCTACATTGCTTTTATCTTTATTTTGCTGCCTGGATGGAATTTTTTCCTTTTGCAGGATGCTTCTGCAAAAATGTCATCAAGTTTTAGATTTGAAGATTCAGACACTGATTCTGCATTTTGCATCATACAGCTTGCTGATTAGCATGCGTTAAATACTTTTGTCATCACTTGATGTGTTTCCATTTCAGTTTCTAGGACACTGGGCTGTTTAGACATGCAAGTTTTATATACAATGCTGTGTTGTAGAAATTATTTCTATGTACAAGAAATTTGCAACAGTTTTGAAAATACTTTGTAAGAAACATTTTGACACCTGGTTCAATATATTTATCGAAATAATAATAATCTGTGATGTCAAAGTCCCACATTTCCCCCCAACCACCTTCCACAAAGTTGAAAAATGTAAAAGTAATCTTTGATAACAGCGTTACATGATGTATTAATGTGATGTAATGTATGTAATATTTGTTAGTAATTTGAATAATGCATGGAATATCAGGCATGCAGGCAAATATTTTAAGGTTTGGATTGAAGCAATTCTTCCCAAGAACGATGGAATTAAAAATGAAACCGTTTGGCTGCAGAAACTGGCAAGTCAGACTGATGCATCATGCTATGACTAGTAATATTTGATAGCAGATAATAAGAAGAGACTTGAGGGGATGTAAAATAGAGTCTATTGTTTATGTTAGCCGCTTTTGTTCATGTTTCTTACCCTCCAGTCTTCCTACCCTTTGGGAGGTACGTTACACTCCCAGACCTCTGGAGCAGTCCATTAGTCACACAATGACTTTTCAGCCTGTTTTAACTGGCATGTCGTGTCCATGCAGGCTTTTGGGACAGACTCTGTCTGTGCGCTTCATCCTATTAGAGTCCCTCATGGTCCACTTTCCCATGGACAATCTGACACGCATTTCCTTCCTCTGCTTCTGTCCATCCATCTGTCTTCCTCTCTCTTCTCTCCTATTTTCCTTCACACAGTAAAACAGGCATTGAATTACTCTGTGCTTAAATGTTGGAGAATCCGGACATGGCACTGCGGTGATCCTCTGTAACAGAATACAGGAGGTTATGCTTTATTTGCTGATGCCTTCAGGGCTGTGAAACATTGCTGTACGTTGTTCTCCCACACAAAAGGTCCTGTCAGCATGAAGAAAGGGAGGAGATGTCGGTGTTAACACGATGATAGATTCAGAAGTTCTCACATTTGGGTACCAATTTACCAATTTCTGTCCTCGCTGAGTAAACTTTAAACTGTCTTCCTTCATGGCAGAATACAACAGATTATTTAATAAAAAGAAAAAGTAATACAAATAATATTAAAAATAAATAAATAATAATTTAAGACACTAAAGAAAATGTGACCATTGTTGTTCTGATGTATCGTGAACAACAAAAGCAAACAGTGCAAAACCAACTCCACAAAAGCATATATTAATATCAATGCTGCAACAAAATACAGATATTTCCAATAACCGTTACAAACTGTATGCAAAATGAGAACAAACAAGAGATGTGATACCACTGAAATGCTGAGAAACTCTTGTTTGCATAACTTTTTAAAGCATGTGGGTTGCATTAGCTGTTCAGAAGTTATTAAACATTCAAGAACAAAATAATTTTTTAGCCACAAGCAACCTTAGGTCTTTGAGGGTCAATTAATAAACCTGCAGTCTAACTAACTATAATCATTTTGTTTATATACTGTTAGAGTTCTAAATAGGTGAAATTATCCTGAAATTTACTCAAAAAATTCCCTGAAAAAGTCGTGTTTGTTCTACTTCCTCCGCTGCTAATCAGCTTTGTTTTCATTTGGGCTCACAGGAAAAACATAAATAGATTCAGCGCCCGGGACTCAGATTAAAACTCTGATAAAGAAATTAGAAAGTTTGTGTAAGTGTTATATAAAAAGGTCTTGCGCCCACACTGTTACTGGTATGAAAGGGTAGCTGGCAAACATTGTCCTTGTTCATGGGAGCCTTTTCTGTTACTGGTTGAAAGGTCTGTTCAGTGTTCAGTGGGTGAGCTGTGGTTGGACTGGACAACTTCCAGATGTTAATGTGACTTTGTGAAGTGAAGCTCGACTGGCCTGAGAAAATGATGCTCAGTAAACAAATTCTCATGCTGGTGCATGGGGGGGAAATCTCCTAAATGTCATTTTAAAAGTTGAATTCTGCAAACATAATTTGACCACCTGATTTGTGCAACAGCTGCAGCAGCTGTGTTGCAGTGAGATTAACCAATAGCAGGTGCCCTCAGTGGGAAGTTGACCACCCGGCACGTCCTGCTAGAGCTCCAATTGGATGAAAGCCCGCTGGATCCAGGCTCAGCTGTAGCTGCTGGGCAGGTGGGGACAACATAACCACCATTCATGCAGCAGGGATTGTGTGTAGAAGTGTTTGTGTGTGTGAAAACGTGTGTTTAGAAAATACTTTCTGTGCAGTTGGATATGTGCATTTACAGGGGTTACATAAGACAAAACATGAGACTTTCTTCTGAGCAGGTGGAGGATGTGCCAAGTTTACTTGACTCAGTTAAAAGCACAGGATGTTGTCTGCAGAGTTACACTTTCTGTTTACAGAAACTTCTGGAAACCCCCAACACCGCTGACCTCTGTGACATTTTTGCCATTAATGCACAGATTGAATTTGGGATGACAGGCCGTTCTCAGGAGATCATCGGGAGGAAGTGTCTTCCGGGCCAAAACTTCTCTTGGTGCCGATTTATTACTCATGGTTGTTGGTCTCAAGCCTGCTGCTTATTTCCCCTTGGGCTGTTTGAATCTATGGGAACTGAAGTATCAGCAGTTTTTCCATTAAGCTGACCTCAGAAATGCTAAAATTATTTTCTAGTTTGTTGTTGTTATAAATTGTATTTGGCTGATCTGAATCTGTAACCAAGGCTGGAGTTTGTGTTTCCGACCTTTTCATGTGACCGCAGTGGAAGACAGAATGAAAATCTTGCCATCATAGAGAGGGACGTAGGACAGGAAAAATAAGACATATTCTCTTCTTCATGGTATTCATGGTGCTGCACCTGTATGTGAAGAATGTTGAGAATAAAGAAACAGAGATTAAGAGTAAAGTTCAGAACCTGCCCAGTTTTCATTTGGCCAGTCGTTGTTGGAGTGAAAATAAGTGACATATTTTTGGGTTTGAAAGGTTGCAGAATTTATACATGCAGTTTCCTCCAGTTCTTGGAAAGGTGAGGAGGGAGCAGGTTTCCAAAACTGCTCAATGATCCAACAGCATGCTAACTCTTTTAAAGGTCCCTGTTCAGCCATCAGTGACTAGAGGTTTGACCTGGAGGGTCAGTGTGGTTTAGGGTTTGTTGTTTCAGAGGCACTTGTCATGGATCAGTTGTGTCGGTGACTAATTTAAAGCAGTTTCTGAACTTCCAATGGAAAAAGTCCTGTGTTTTTATGTTTTTTATGTTATCTTTAAACCTGTAAAAAGTTGTTAAATCAGAATAGGCTACTTAAGATTCATATAATAGTTCAAAGCATGAAAAAATGAAGTTTCTAAGTTTTGGTTTCCAAAGAACTTGTGATTTGCTGATCATTTCTGTGCTTCAGACTGACTCTGTCCTCTAAACTCATGTTGCCTTCAAGTGCATCCTGTAAGCTCCTACTCCTGATTCATAAGTTCAACTCTCTACACACATTTTAGTCCCGTCTTTCAGAGGAAAATTACAGTAAAATATGTTCTAAGTTTAAAGTAGTGTGGTGCTTTTGATCTGAAAAATCTAGAACCTACAGAAAAGTCAACAAACAAACAAAAGCTCTGGCTTTTCAAGGTCATATTTTTCTGCATTTTTAATTCATGCACACAGCTGATGGGTGATTGATAAGTTTTTGTCCTAAGGTAGAAGGAGATGAGTTATGCAGCTCTTCTCACATGCAGTTCTCACGTGCAGTTGAGCTGTATGACTTATCTCTTTCTACCTGAGGCCACAAACTCATCAATCACTTCTTGTGTGTGTTAACAGTTGCACTTGAAGGCAAAACTTGTCTAATTAATTAAAATTTTATGAACATTTTGGGTCTAAATCTTAATGTCCTGTCTGTCCTCTCCCTGCAGCGGAGAGCGGCGTGTCTTTGCTTCAGCTTATCGGAGACCCTCCACCCGATGAGATCACCAGGGTCTATGGGCCAAGAGGGGAGCATGCCTACGTCTTCACCCCCGCCGCAGCATCGGGCCAGCCGGCTCTGGCCCACGTCCCCAACCCTTTTTACCGCCACTTCTCCCTTGTCTTCCACATCAAACCCTCCACTTCTGCTGCCTCCGTCCTCTTCTCCATCACTGATGGAACCCAGAAGCTCATGTTAGTTGGTGTCAAGCTCAGTGCGGTGCGGTCCGGCCGTCAGAAGGTGCAGTTCTTCTACACCGAGCCGGACTCTGAGGCATCGTACGAGGCAGCCAGCTTTGACATACCAAGCCTGGTTGACACCTGGAGTCGCTTCTCGCTGTCTGTCTTCGAGGAGCAGGTGACTTTCTACCAGGGATGCGACTCTGAGCCACAGGTGGTGAAGTTTGAGCGTTCTCCTGATCCCATGGAGCTCGACGCTGGGGCCGGGATCTTTGTGGGTCAGGCAGGAGGAGCTGACACTGACAAGTTCCAGGTAAATTTTGAATATAAAGGATATTAAACCTTTAAGTGGACCACAATCAAAAGGATTCATTGAGTTACCCACAGATGAGTCTGTAATAGCTCATTTGGCGTAAAAATCACAAAATCCACAATGAATGAAAAAAATGAGGACAAATAATTTAAATTATGTTCAAATGGGTGTTAATGGTTGTACAAATGAAGCACTGTCTTTAAAACTTTAATGAGTGAAAGTGTGCAACTTGTCATGCATCAGCTGGACAAAACACTTTTTTTTTGCAGATTATGTAATTCTTTTATTTTACACTCTTTTGGAAGAGAAATCCATTTTCTGAGCATAAATTCCAGAGGAGGGAATGCTAAAGTGCTGAAGAGATGTTTGCTCACTGAAATGAATGAAAAACAGCACTGAATCCTCCTCCAGATGTCACCCACGAGACCTGAAAGAGTCACAATAATACACTGTGTGCTAAAACAGCAGGTGTGTGAGTGTTAATGTCTCCCTTTTCACCTCACGGCAGGTTTGGCCCAAAGGCAACAGGAAGAGCAGAGTTAACCCTCCTCATCCTTGTAAATCTATTTTTTGACCCCGCTAAACCTTTGACCTGATCTTTTGCTTGCACCCTAGTCACTGACCACGTGACCGTCAGATGGCTTTAAAACATGGAGAAGAAATTTATGAATTATAATAATAAAAGATAAACTACAAATTTATCCAATCATTGAAATTCTGTTTCATATTAATCTGCATCTTGGCCAATATCATCAAAAAAAAAAAATTTTCAAGGGCACTAACTAATGGACAATATCATAAAAAAATGTAAAGAGGCAAACTACACCCCCTGGTGGAAGAATTAAGATCATGTGGAGAAGAGGGCCTAAAACAGCTGACAGAATATTCTGCTCTGCATGAGTCATTTCTCTGATATTTTCTTTTCTTTTGAGATTTCAGAGGAAGCTTACATCATGTCTGGTTGCAAACAGTGAGTCTTGTCATCATGCTGAAATAAAATGCATTCACTGCATGTGTGTTTGCTTGTGTGTTTTCAGGGTGAAATTGCCGAGCTGAAAGTGGTGGGGAACCCTCGGGCCGCTGAGCGTTTGTGTGATGACGAGGACGACTCTGATGCTGTCAGTGTTTGTTTTGTAATATTTCAGTCAAAGTGTTGAATGCATCTGTGTAACGTCCTTCTCTGTCTTTGTCAAAGGCCTCTGGGGACTTCGGCAGTGGGGAAGGTGACAGGAGACAGACTGGACACACAGTGAAGGTCAGTTTGTATCTTCATTTCTGTCATTCAAAAGAAAAATCTGCTCAATAGGAATCCTTGATCTTAGCTGATATGAAAATATTCATGAATACATATAGAGTTGAGCGTGTTGCAGCATTGAACTTGAAGTATTTATACTGGCAGTGACAGTTGATGATGGTGGCACGTTTTAAACTATTGAACTCTCTTTTATTTCCAGACTACGCCGGCCTCCTTCCGGCCGGTACCTCAACCCCCTGTGATAACCTCACAAGGATCAAGAGAAACAGGTAACAGCTTAGGGAAATCACTCATAACTGCAAATTTTTAGAGTGTTGCTGCCAAAACACTCTCCGCAATAAACACACTGCAGAATAAAAGTGCAATGGAAGTTTTTTTTAATCATACAGCAGCCACTGCCAAGGAAATGTCTTATTGAATCACTGTGATTTTATCAAGAAATATGTGCATAAAGACACTTGTCTGGACCTGAGAGTGTGTGGAGTTTTGCTGCAGGGCTTCAGCCTGTTAGTGTGATTTGAGGCTCTTTGGCTCCCCCATGTGGTTTGTTAAATAAGCAGATCTTTTTCTCTTTTTTTCTGCTGTTTCTTGAGGAAGAAAATTTCCTTTTAGCTTTTAAATCCAAGAAGTTTAGGATATAGAAAAATCTAACTTTGCCTTGCTCTGATCAAGGACAAGTTTCTGTTTTCAAAGATTCACACACACATTTGCAACGCATTTCCCTCTCTGCAAACTGAGCCATGCAGACGCCATGATGCCTGTAAAGTTGTGTCTGTGTTGCATCTGTGTTGACTTCAGATGTCAGGTTACGGCCACCGTCTGTGGACCATAGCCGGTCTGGATCATCAGGCCCAAGAGGTGGGTCACTGGGGGCAAATGGGTCGCTTCTTGCCTTGTAGAGATGCAGATTAAGATTAGGATGAAGTCCTAATCAACATTTGGCCATCCTATCACAGTATAGAATGAGCATTTGTGTCCCTGGCTGCTGTAGTTTAACATGATGTTGGGCTGTAAGCATGATGGTGGAAGTTGGCTGAGGTCTTGTTGGTATTTTGTAATCTATGGTTGATCTAAATGATTCAATATAAATTTTTCTTCAGGAGACTTCAGCTAAAGGTCAACTTCTCTTCTGTTTTGGAGCCTAATGCTAACTGTGTGATCATTTGATTTGACTAGAGTCTGTTCTGTTAAACCCACAATTATCTGACAATTTATGGACCACAACATGTTTCCTGCTTGTTTTGATGTTCTGTATCAAAGTCTAATTTGAAGATACATATTGTTTCAGTTAATATTGTGCTAATAATTTACAAAAAAATTATTAAAAATTGCTTTTGATAAAATTATCTCTCTAACAATCACACCAGTTCACAACACCAATAGGGGATGCAGATTTGAGCTTCAACAAAACCCTTCCAACAATTTCTCAGTGGCATCGAAGATGGATGATGTTTATTTCTGTATCTCTGCCCCCAAGCAGTGGTTAAATTATTAAAAAAACATTATTATTCTTATTGTTTACCGAGTACATCCACAGGCTCCACATTTAGACCTCCCTGAATGCATGAGTCCGCAATGAACGTCAGATCGATTAACAGATCCATGAAATATGAACTGAGTGAGATAGAAAATAAAATTCAAATCACAAGATTGTTACTTTGTTCAGGTCTGGTCAGTGATGAGTGATGGTTTACAAGAGCAGGAATAAACAGAGGTTTTTTGAGTGGCAACCAAGCATGGAGGCTTGTTAGACCAGTAAGTTGGTCAGTTAATGAATTAATTTTTAATAACATCAGAAAACACACACTTTAAAATATAGATGTGAGAATGTAGAAATTAGTTAATAATCAAAAAGTCAATCAAATTGCTTATCTAGTAGCAATAGGGAGAATAAAATTGCCAGAGAGAATTATAATTATGCAGCAGTGTCCTCTGCTGGACAAATTGCTTAAATGCTTACAATGACATAAATATGTCCACTAGGGGGTGCAAAAGCACTGAGAGAAAAAAAATCTTCACTCTCAGGTTGGATCCACATTAATGGAGACAAATGTGCCATTTCTTTCTCTCATATTATCACTTTGTTTCATGATACCCATTAAAGATCCAGTTCCTAAAATATTTTTTTTTTATGTTCACAGTTGTAATAGATTTTTTGTGGTAACTTAGTCACCATTACAAAGCTCATGTGATGATATACAATTTCAAGCATGGCAATTAAAGTAATCCTGTACTATAATTTTTGAATTTTTTACTTGTAACTTTTCACTTCTTAAGCCTTACATGGTAGCATGTGTTTAAATTCATACATTTCATGCATGTTTTTGTCAAATGCAATCCAATCAGCATATTTTTTTAAAATGCTTCAAGTGTGTCGTCACTCTGTTTTTTTTGAACATGCTTCTGTAAATGGCGCTGATGAACATTCTATGCATGATTTTTTGCATCTCAGCTCAATTAAAGAGGTGCTCGAGGAAGTAAAAATAACACATTTCATCTTGCAGGTCCCATTGGTGCAAAAGGTGAGAAAGGTGACAGAGGAGAGAGAGGTCCAAAGGGAGACATGGGCCCTGCAGGGCCAAAGGGAGAGTCAGGCTCCAGCTCTGGCTCTGGTTTCTTCTCTCAGGGAAAAGGACAGAAGGTAGAAGATCATTTCTGAACATCTGTGTGCAGCACTCATTGTGTCATCAGCTGCATGAAACTCAATATTTGTCCTTTTTCCTCTTTTCAGGGAGAAAAAGGTGCAAAGGTACGTTACCTGCAGTTCAAGTTAACTTTGTTTCAACTGAGGAGGAATTTTTCTTCCAGTTTGAAATGCGAAGGAACAAGAGTAAGGAAAGAGGCTGAATATATCTTTCCTTCTTCCTCTCCAGGGCAATTCTGGCTTTGGATATCCTGGCAATAAAGGAGAGCAGGGGGCTCAGGGGCCTCCAGGGCGCCCTGGTCCTCCCGGACCTGCAGCTGAGGTGGTTCGACTTGGAGATGGCTCTGTTGTGCAGCAGACATCTGGACCTCCTGGACCAACAGGACCACCAGGTGCAGCAGGACCCGCAGGACCTAAAGGAGCTGATGGAGAGCCTGTAAGTAAAAAAAGTGTTAGAAAAACTTTCATTCTCCCAAAACTATATGTTTTTATAGATTAAATTTAGTGACAAATTGTTTTTTATCTTTTAGGGTGATCCTGGAGAAGATGGAAAAGCTGTAAGCATCTCTGTTTTTTATTAAAAAGACTCGGAGGTGTCTGTAAATAAAGAATTTTCTTGTTAAGTAAAGAACTACCAGTGTAATTTTGTGCTTTTAGGGTCCAGCTGGGCCACGTGGTTTCCCAGGAACTCCAGGAACTTCAGGTTCAAAAGGCCAAAAGGTTGTAGAAAAATGGAAAAGCATGGATGGATGAATTATGTTGATTTTTTTTAACAAGAATTATTGATTTTGCGTGATCATGTTGGACCTCTCAATATTTCCAGGGTGAGCGTGGAGAAGGTCAACCAGGACCCAGAGGCCCACCTGGTCCACCAGGACCTCCTGGACCTGGCAGTGGTGACCGCCCAGTATGTCCAAACATCAAACAGTGTTTTCTTTCCATATTTGCTCTTTTTGTTAAGACTCACCTGTCAATGTATTTTATTGTTTTATGCTTTGACAGACCTTTATTGACATGGAGGGCTCAGGATTCCCAGACTTGGACAAAATTCGGGTAAGTTAGTCAGTTTTTTATTTTACATGGATTTGAACTCAAGTTTTTGCAGAACATAATCACTTTGTGATGTGCTTTCAGCGTGGTCCTCAGGGCCCCCCAGGTCCGCCAGGCCCTCCTGGCCTTCCAGGGACATCGGTGGCTCTAGGACCCAATGGTCCAGTTGCTTTCGGACCTCCTGGACCACCTGGTCAGGACGGAGCCCCTGGTCTGCCGGTGAGTATCTCACTGCTGTTTGGCTGTGACACAGTTTTTATGGTGACCCAATTAGTTTTGTAATCCAGAGAATTAATTTGCAACAGTTTTCATACCTGATTGTTTATAGTCTTTTTTTTTAATTGAAAGGGCCAGAAAAGGTTCATTCCAGCCTCTCAAATTGGAAAACTTGCTTCTTGTTTGCGGATTTGATTAAGCTATTAAACACTGATTGTTTTGTGTGCATCTTGTGTGCTGCTTCAGGGCCCTCCTGGTCCTCCTGGTGCACCAGGTCGACCAGGACTCGTAGGAGTGAAGGTGAGATCTTGTCTGTCAAAAAAACAGCCCAATATCTCATATGCAATATGTGTTTTGGTTTTGTTTGGGTAATTAAAAAAAACAACAACTTAATACTAAAAAATATAACTGATTTAACCTCTGGCAGCCATGAATGTCTCTAGTAACTTTCATGACCATCCCAGTAATGCTTGTTGAGAAATTTAGTAAGCTTTGCTAAATGAAGCATGTAATTTCCATTAATTATCATTTTTCTTAAACATCCTTCACCTCCAGGGGGACAGTGGTGAACTTGGCCTTCCAGGACCGTCCGGAGAAAAGGTGAGTAAATCCGATTTTTTACCCCCAAAATTTTAAATCAGTGACTTTTCTTTAGGGATTTTAATGTTTTGAATCAAGGTTTTCTCTTGAACTGAAATAAAAAGGCAAATTCATTGTGGGTACATCTGGAAAGATTCTCTCTTTCATGTTTGTTACCTTCCTCTAGCAAGACTCACAAGACTCCAGCTTTTTCACCGGCCTGTTCTCTTACTTTACTCCATCCTCTACGGTGTGTACTGGGTTGCAGGTACTGGGGGGTCTCTGCTTTGGTGATTTCTTTCCCTTTTCCCAAGGTTTTACAAGTTTCCATTTTCATTTATTGGTTAATTTTAGCTTCTAATTTCCTAAACCTCCTACTTTAAGCTATGTATCCTTAAACCTACAAAGGTGTGAGGAGAAATACTTTCCTTCAATACTGTTATTAAATCTTCTCCTACACTCCTATACTTACCTACTGTATAACTGTAACCTCTCATTTTCTAGCTCTCCATATGCTTCTTGCATGTCATCTCTTTTTGACATTACCCACTTTTCCTCTCTCATTCTGCAGTGGTTGCATTAACAGGAATGCCTGGCTGTCCTTGTTAGGTAAGTTAGCAAAGAGGTGTAAAACACCCTCATTTATTTACCTTCTCACCTCAGGGTTCTCAGGGTGACCCAGGAAGGCCAGGTACATCAGGGCAAACTGGTTTGGCAGGACTGCCAGGTCCCATGGGACCAGTTGGACCTGTAGGACCTCCTGGGCCACCAGGACCACCAGGGCCACCATACCGTTTTGGTTTTGTAAGTAGAAGTTAAACTAACTGGGCAGGCATAGTGGATTAATTTAAATAAGTCAGTGTGGACAGCTGAGGGCATTGATATTTGATTCAAACCACAAAATACATGTGTAGAGTCTCCTGAAAATGCAGCTTTTGGTCAACTCTCAGGATTAAAACAAAAATGATAAAAGCTATGCAAAACCAAATGTTAAGGTTGTAGATATATTGGGTACTATAAAGCTTAACCATCATCCAAAATCCCTGAATTACCATTCAAAACTCCTACCAACATAAATTTACTCTTTTTACACCTTAAACACTCCGAATCCCATTCAGTTACCACACAAATCAGGTTAAATTCTACATATTATCAGAATAACTAATAATAAAGTGATATGTGTCTCTGAGGGAAGACTGTTTCCGTTTCAAACCCTCTCCTTCTCTCTCCTTACAGGGTAACCGGGAGGGATATGAAGTGACCAATGGCTTGCCAGGAGTCAGTGGCCCACCTGGACCACAGGTATCCCGTCAATCAAACATGAGCCCCCTGACCTTTTCCTAACAGTACACTCATGTTTTCCCTGTGTTCTGTCTTCCAGGGTCCACCTGGAATTGCAGGTCTACCTGTGAGTACAGCGTTTGTCACATTTGTGTTGTGTCTTTTTCTTCTCATTCCTCTATGTTCTTTTACTAGTTACTAGTTCCTGAGAGATCCTAAATATGAGTATTGGTTGTGTTTTAAGGGTAAGCCAGGTTTGCCAGGCATTCATGGAGACAAAGGAGCAGAGGGACCAAGAGGACCTCCTGGGATGCCAGGTCTTGATGGGTTTCCCGGGCAGTCGGTAGGAAGCCAGATGAATTCTGGGAATCTTGCTTGTTTGCATCTGTTTATCATATGATGTGTAGATAATAAAAAATAATCCTTTTCTGAAATAACTTGTTTTCATACACTAGTAACACCTGCTGTCCATTTTTTTAGGGAGACAGGGGAGAAAAAGGAGAGAGAGGAGCGATGGTGAGTTTGGTGCAAAATATATAGAACATCATTCTTTGCCACATGAGGATAGATTTTCAGTTTTCATGCTGTAATTAAAGGAATGAAATATACTTGGGGATATCTGGCTTTTTCTTAAGCAACATATATGAATATTTGCAGCATATTGTCCTTTTTATATGTTCCTTAAGTTAGTACTTAAGTTAAATTTTAAACTTAGAAACTGCAGTTGACAAAACAATCTAATCTCATGGTCTATTAAGTAGCTTTTCTGATGTATGTAATGAAGATGTAAATAACACACACACATATATATATATATGATTTATTTGCATCTGATGCAAAATATAAGCAGAGACTGAGAGTATGTTTAGTAAAAAAAAAAATTAGACAATATCTTGAGACTTTCTTGTTAAATTGAACATTTAAAACTCAATTCTATATTCTCAACATGTGTCAGTATTTAAAATATCAATATGTGCTCCTTGCTCTTTTTCAATAGATGATATATGTCCATTTATGTTGCAGGGTCTGCCAGGACGAGATGGTGGGCCACCAGGACCTCCAGGCCCCCCCGGACCTCCAGGACAGGTCACCTACCAGACAAGCGATGTGAGTCTGAGGTCAAGTTGTTGACGTAGAGAGACTGAATGTGTAGAATTAATTTAACCCTCACATAACAGCCTGCCATTTCATCACTAAATCACATGTTTGAGTTTGTGCTCGAGTTGCTCTTTTTCACTAACGGTCACTGCCTGCCTAGTTGTTTGTTCCCCTCCACACTAACTGACCTAACTTTATCTCGCTGTAGTATAATGACGTGTTTTGGAACGAAGGGTTGCAGGTGAGTGGTCCGTGAACTGCTCTCGCCATAAACCTCACTTAAGCTAAAGTCACTTTGACAGAGTTTTTGTTCCTTTTCTTCATGTGTTGTACTTTTCTCTTATTTAGGGAGGGAATGGTATTCCAGGTCGACCAGGATTCCCCGTATGTAACACCCTCATTATCACACAATTCAGTCTGGAAAAATACAAACCTTGAGAGACAATGGAAGGAAGACACTGATTTAATTGTTTTTATTCAGGGGCCCATGGGACCAAAAGGAGATAAAGGAGACACAGGTGCTCCTGGATATGCACCAAAAGTAAGATTATCCACATTTTAATTAAAAAATTAAGCATTTTAGAAATTAGAAAATACATTTTTATACAGTATTGCACACTGCAGAGATAACCTTAACCAAGAGTGGCCATGTTTGCTCAGATTCGTTTTGTTTTTGACAGCTTAGATTTGGAACTTGTACATTTTGAGAAGGAAAAACTCTTTCCTTATGAGTTAAACCTGCTGTTTTGTTCAGGGGCAGAAAGGAGAGCCTGGTCTCATCATGGGGCCTGATGGGAGACCTCAGTACATTGGTGGCCTGGCAGGACAGCCGGTAAAGATCTTTGTGAATTACTAGATAACAAGCTATTAGGATGCCTTGACCAGTTTTTGCATCACAGCTCAATTACATGCGTTTCTTATTTTATTAATTAAAATGACTGAGATTTATTGTCTAAAACACCAGAGTTAATAGGTACGTGTATGTATTTATTTACAGGGTGAGAGCGGACCCCCTGGCCCTGTAGGACCTCCAGTGCGTACCTTATATTAATTTACTGCTTTTTTGTTGATACTAGACAAATTCTGACATTGAATTAAAACATAAACCTGTGTAAACACTTTCATTTTCAGGGTCCGCAAGGTACATCAGGCCAGAAAGGAGAGATTGGGCTTCCAGGTAGACCTGTAAGTAGATTATTGCAAGATTATACCAAATGAGTTAAAAACAAGTCCCTTCCATCTCTAGGGGTCCTCAGAGTTGACACAGAGGCTTCAAACATGTAAATATTTTATGCTAATGACTTAAATGTGATCATAAGTGTCGTGTTTACTGAAGGGTCGACCAGGGCTGAACGGCGCCAGAGGAGAGAAGGGAGATTCAGGCACTGGAGCTGGATACGGTTACCCTGTGAGTACCACTGATTTTGTGCCATTTGCAGCTTAAAATGCAGCTTTCATGATCAGGCTATCAACTTACTGTTATCAATATTGTTGATCACCAGGGTCCCCCAGGTCCACCGGGTCCCCCTGGACCACCTGGAGCTCCTTTTCCTGTTGATGGATCCCGAGTGAGTTGAGACATGAAAGATTTAGTACAGGATTTGACTAATGGCTTCCATTTAAGAAGAAAAATAAACAGTGTCCCATAATTTTTAATATAAGATGTAAAACTGCCAAAAGAATATTGATTTAAAGAAAAAAACTATTTGGGATATTAAAGTTGTTTGTTTGTACTAGAGAACATTGTATTTAAAAGAATGGATAATTATTATTTTTATTTCACTGTCAGTCTAAGTTAACTTTAAGAAATGAGATAAGTAGATTAAAATGTTATTTAAGGCTTTTACAGTGTGTTGCTACTAATCAATATGAATGTCAATCTTCTTTTATTTCAGGGATATGAGGATTATGCCAGGTATTACCCAGGTAAATTTTCTTTAAATTAAATAAACTGTCACAAGTTAAAGAAACATTTGTGAGAGATGTGCTTATTTGATACCTGCTAGTATTAAATTCAATAAACCATTGCTTTTCCAATTATTTATAGCCATTAAAGGAGATAAAGGAGAACGTGGACCACCAGGAACTCTTGAAATTCCAGGTACCACCACTTTATATGTGTACAAGTGCTGAGAAAGCTTAAAAGTAAATGCTTAATGTTTTCAGGCGGTACACAAATTCAAAAAGGCATTCTGTTTCTCATCCAGGTTTTGGGTCAACTTATGACATTTACACTTTAAGGGTAAGCCTCAACTCCATAGACAGTTCTGATTTAATGGGATTTTTTAAATACATATTTATTGATATTTTATTATTTATGGTTTTGTTCATGTGGTTTATTTCTGGATATTTATCCCCAGAATGAGATGAAAGGTGAAATAGGAAGTCCTGGCGTGAAAGGAGAGAAAGGAGAACCGGGAGGAGGATATTATGACCCCCGCTATGGCAGTGTAATCGGACCCCCAGGAGAGCGTGGACCTCCTGTAAGTTCACACTGTACATTAAATATATAAAGTTAATTAAGCTCAAAGAAATCAAATTCAAATTATTTTTTATCTTTGTCACATCAGGGCCCAAAAGGTGACTCCATCATTGGCCCTACTGGCCCTCAGGGGCCACCTGGTCAACCAGGAAGAGGCTATGATGGGCCACCTGGACCACCTGGTCCACCTGGACCTCCAGGTCCATCCTTATCAGGAACTTACAGGGGCACTCAAAGTGAGTAATGATCATACACGCACCTCAACATTCAAGATGAAGTCTGTGTTTGGTCATGTTTAAGCTCATGTGACCCCCCCCCCTCTTTGAATGACAGCTATCAGTATTCCTGGACCACCGGGACCACCTGGAGCTCCTGGACTACCTGGACTCTCTTCAGGGGTGAGAAAACTTGTTTACACCATCAGATTCTGGTACATAAAAAAGTGTACTAAATATGTTTATGTGTTTTTAGGTGACAGTTTTGAGGTCTTATGACACCATGACAGCCACTGCTAGAAGACAACCTGAGGGCTCTCTGGTGTATCTTATAGAGCAAACAGATCTCTACCTGCGGGTCCGAGATGGAGTCCGTCAAGTCCACGTAAAACATTCTCTATTTTTATGATGTAAAAAAAAATCAATCCTGAGTTTTTCTTGTGTATATTTAAGTTGTTGTCTCCTTTGCTTTTTCAGCTTGGAGGCTACATTGCATTGCCCAGTGAGGATGTGAGTGTAATTTTTCTCTTTTTCTCTTCTGGATTAACAAAGGGTCCTGTTTTAATACGTATCACATACATTGTGTTTAGGGAAATGAAGTTGCAGCTGTTGAGCCTCCACCAGTCATCCACTACTCCCCAGACCACCAATCCAACACTGAAACTTTGGCACAGGACCCTCAAAAGCCACCTGAGAGTCCGGTCCACCCAGACCAGCATCACCCAACACACCCAGACCCTCGATACCCACCAAATCCTGATCCCAGATACCCAACCTACCCTGATCCTCGATACCAACCGGACCCAAGATATCAGCCAGACCCACGATACCCGGCACCTTCAGATCCCAGGTTTCCAAGTTATACAGATCGGTTGAATACAGACGGTAGGTATTCTGTCTATACAACACAGAACCGCCCTGTGTACCCTGACATCCGTTACCCAGTCACCCCTCAGCGTAGACCACCTCCTCCTGTGCCAGAGACTCCAGTCCACCATCATACTTCAGGTCCAGGGGTACGTTACCACTTAAAAACCACCATGCTAACATCTCTGATTTAACTTTAATTGTTATTATTCAGTATTACTCCTTGTCATGCTTTCACAGCTCCACCTCATCGCACTGAACAGCCCTCAGACTGGATCCATGCGGGGCATCCGTGGAGCAGACTTCCAGTGCTTCACTCAGGCTCAGGCCATCGGGATGAAGGGAACTTTCCGGGCCTTCCTGTCCTCCAGACTTCAAGATCTGCACAGCATCGTCCGCAAAGCTGACAGGGACCATTTAAAAGTAGTCAACCTGAAGGTATACAAGAGAGGAGTTTTTAACCAGTTGAAGAAATTATTTTGGAAAGATTGAATAATTAGACTGGGAGATGGTTTCTTATGTCTGTACAGTAAATAAAAACTACAAAACCAGAGGCCAGTTTGCTGAGCTTAGGATAAAGAATTGAAACACAGAAACAGCCACCATAGCTCTGTCCTAAGTTAACAAAGTTATCCTACCAGCTGCTTTAAATTTTACTAGTTAACATATTTTATCTATTATTGTTTAATCTGTTAAGAAACTGTGCCCATCCAAGACATGGTCTGAATATTTAGGTACACAAGTCCTGCTGAAACCACAACAAACAAGTTTCAAGAAGGATTATCATACAGGAATTATTACAGATTAGATAACAGAAGAAACAAGACAAATCTGGGGACTTTAAAGAAGCTAAAACAATTATATTAATCAAACCAGTGGAGAGGGAACAAAGCAGATTTTTATTAAAGTAAAGAACAAACCATAAGGTGTCAGTGCATACTTAAGTTCCTGCTGGACAATAGTTTGAGAGACCTGATTTCTAATAAACACAATCTGGATGAATATAGCACCATTTTCCAAAGATTTGAGAGAAAGAGAGAGTGAAAAGAACATCCCATATCAATATTATCCTTATTTTAAAAAAATAGCTGTGAAAATAGGAAAGCTCAAGCTTTATTTCTATTGTATGTTGGAAAGTAATCAAATACATTGAAAATTAGGTGACAAGTCTTTGCCATAGTTTTGTCCTAACTGTTTTTGTCATCTTTGTCAGGATGAAGTTTTGTTTGACAGCTGGGATGCCATATTTAATGGTGGCAGAATGAGGGACAATGTGCCATTATACTCATTTGATGGCAAAAATGTTCTCAGTGACGGCACATGGTGAGCCAAAAATAATGATCTATACACATTTAATACAATCATCTAAAGTCTAAGAAACTCTCCTAACATTTCTGTTTTATCCCAGGCCAGAGAAGATGATGTGGCACGGGTCAACCAGTGGCGGGCAGCGGCAAGTTGACAGTTTCTGTGAGACGTGGCGTGTAGACGACCAGGCACTGACCGGCATGGCGTCGTCGCTGCAGAGCGGCAGTCTGCTCCAGCAGAGCTCAAGCAGCTGCTCCAGCTCCTACGTGGTGCTCTGCATCGAGAACAGCTACATTGGCCACGCAAAGAGATAGACACATACACACAACACACACACACATACACACACACTCTGGACAAAGGGAAATCCAAAGCAGCCAACATGCTTTCGTCCAAGCATACCTTTTATCCATGCACTGTTGTGGTGCTTTGTAAATATTTTTTTGTTATGAATGATTAGTTTACGTGTGTTAGCCTCTCCTATATGGTGCTATACAGGATTATTCCACATGTTGAACCTAAGTTAAGCTCAGGTAACATACAGTAACATGCCCTCCAGCTGCCATATTGGAGGTCCAACCCTTTTTTTAAGGCAACAGTGGCCTTAAAAGCTGTGTTTCATAAAGGTTTAATGTGTGAACATAAATGCTTAATTTCTCTGTTTGTGACTTGTGAGCTAGCGCTATATTGCTAGTCACTATAATATTGGTATATGAAAATTAGCATGCTAGGTGCTAGCTAATATAGCCCAGTTTTTATTCGTCCAGGTTTTCAGGTATCTGTCTTTAAGATTTCTGCTTAGAAAACCAACATAAGGGAAATGAACTGGTTGACTGAGTGCCTTTGGTTACTCTGGATAATTAACAACACACAAGACTGATCACCTGTTTTTATTGGGACTATTTCCTTCATAGAAAGTAGTTCCAAAACTGTTTACAGTGTGGAGAATTAATTATCCAAAGCAATAGGGGCACAGTTTCTTTGTGTCTTGTTAAAAGGAAAAAATTAATAATGAAAACCTCTGGCAAGATTTGTTACCCAAGAGCTCAGATGAAAGCATGACTCTTGTCCAAACATCTGGACTAGACAAACAAAACTGATCTCAGAGAGAGCCATACTGTGAATGTGATCATATGTAGAAATGCTGTCTGAACGTGGAACAAGAACAAGTGAGAAACACTTTGAGGCAAAGGCAGATTATCAAGTTTCCTCCACTTTTTGGGGGGGGGGGGGGGGGGGGGGGGGGGGGGGGGGGGGGGGGGGGGGGGGGGCGGGGGGG
>JAPZDY010000017.1:1375116-1388334 GCA_029783645.1 Ctenochaetus hawaiiensis
TTTTGCCCCCCCCCCCCCCCCCCCCCCTCCAAAAAAAAAAGCTTAACGTTTAACATACCTGAAAGCCAAGTACCTGAAAGGCAGTGTTAAAACAATTAAAACATGGTGTCCAGTGGCTTTTAATACCACATTTACTCTTAACATTAACAGTATTTGTAAGTTCTGGTGTGGAATATAGAGGAATTGACAGTTAAAGCTCTTAAACTGTTAAAATCATTAAAATTATTCCAGTCTTAAACACATTTCAGCATCTAAAAGCAAGATAAATATGAGTGATTATATATTAAATGTATTTTCTCTAACTTCTGTTCCTTTCCACTGATGTTATCTGTAACCCATAGCACTCAAGTAATAGTCTTTTTTGTTTGCGACTGTCTTACATGAGAACCTATATGCAAAACGTATTTTTAGCAATAACAAAAGGATATTTATTTTTTATAACTGTGCATTTTCTATTCTGTTCAACTACAATGTGTGAAGTTAATGCTTTCACAAAAGAATGACAACATTTCTGAATACATCCAGCAAATGTGCAAATCCTACACTGAGATGTGTAGTGCTTATGAAAAGGAGCTATGGGACAAGTTTCCAACTGATTTTAAGTCTGTGCACATGGTAAGCAAACAATTTCTGTTTATGTATAGATATCTGAATAGGATTCAGCCATAAATGTTTGTCTATGCACTGTTGCTTTTTATTTGTTTTTGCTTTTTATTTGAGAACAGTGAATGCACTGCAGCAAGCTTACAGTGGAGAGAAAACACTGGTGTGGAATTGTCATCCATCAGTTTAACGTCGAGTGTAGGGCAGCATATGCATTATTAACAGTGCTATAATAATTAATAAGATTTGTTTGAACTCTAACAGGTTATTATCTGTTTCTCCTTGTGTGGGCAACATGCTGAAATGCTGCATCTCATTGATTAAACCTGTGTGAAAATTTGAATTTACTTGTCAGATGATTTTTGTTTTTAGCCATTCATCCTGTCATTCTAAATCAAGACCACAGAAGTTCACACTCAGGAGCAGATATGGTGTCAAGGCTGTAATATCACAGAAACATTTTAAAAAAAAAATGCAAAATAACTTGTAACATCATTGAATAAATGTCTTGAAGCAAAAAATACAATACTGCCCAATAAAATGTAATTAAGTTAAAGTAAATAGTAGGAAAAAATGGAATACTTCAAGCACAAATAGGTTAAATACACTAGCTGAGCAAATTCACTTTGTTACTGCACTGAAAATGGCAAGAAATTAATTTCAATGTATTTTAATGAAAAGGTGGGGTTATCTTTTATAATATCTTTAAAAATGCAGGTACTTCTGCTGCCATCTCTGAAATGGTATTGTAGTCACTGTTACTTGCAAAGTGCTTGTGGCTTTCAGCTAGTTGTCTTTGATTTAATGCCATGAATCTATACCCAACCCGATACAGTAGGTGGCGGTAGGTACATTAAATCCGCCAAATAAACAGAAGTAGAATAAAAAGCGTTAGCAGAAGCAGCACAGAAAGCAACAGAGATACTCAACTGTCTGTGGGAAGAAGTATGTTTTTTTTAAGGAGCAAAAGAAACAGCAGAAGAGGCAAAAGAAGCAGAACGAAGAAAAGGCGATAGTAGTAGATGCTTCAGTCCAGAGGGGGGCAGCAATACAAGTTCAAGAATGCAAACTGTCCTTAAGCGCAAAAGAAGAAGAAGTTGATGCTAATGATGCTGATAAAACACCTGGGTCAAGTTAGGAGTGTCAGGTGTAGGTGTTCATTTGTATTTCTATTTAATGATTTTTTTTCTAGTTAAGCTAATTATTTTGCCCCCTTTGAAGCCTTAAATCAGCCGTAAAATTTCCAGAAGAGTTTGTTTTCTTAAATATTTGAAGAGATTTTGGCTCCATTAACAACGGCCTGCAGGAGGGAAGCTTCCGTCTGATGGACTGAGAGTCCACACAAACACTGAAAACATTCAGGTCAGCAATTATCATTCCAGAAGTTACAAACAGGCCAGCTGAGAGTCTTGGCTGGGCCCGGGACAAGATAACCTGAGACATGTGCTTTTGAAAATAAAGTGAAAAAGCGGAAGACAGATGTGTTACTTCTCTAATTAATACAAACATGGTTGCTTTACACCAGACCTAGGCATTTTACAGCCCGCAGGCCACATCCGGCCCGTTGACCCTTCCTGTCCGACCCACGTGCGGTCACTCACAAACAAGAAATGTAAATGAAAACTAGTTAACGCTATGCACGCTGTGCTGCTTTTATTTTGAAAGTCTTTTACTTATGTACAGATGCATGCGCAGGCGGCATGTGCGTGCGTACTTACAGATCCTCAAAATGTCAACTAATGCAAAAAATAGAAAGATTGATATTGAATGCCGCATTTTCAAGAAGGCATGGACTGCGAAATATTTATTTACAGAAGTTAAGGGGAAAGCTGTGTGTTTAGTTTGTGGTGCACAGCTTGTTGTGTTCAAGGAATACAATTTAAACCAATCAATCAATCGCAGCAGGATATGTTTACAAAAGCTACAGTTTCTTAACCTGATAAATTAAAAGGATTAGTTGCATTTATACAGTCTTACATTTACAACCGGCCCTCTGAGGGCAACCATAATGCTGATGTGGCCCTCAGTGAAAATGAGTTTGACACCCCTGGTCTAGAGTGAGGCAAGCCTTGACCTCTATCAATAAACCCATGTCCTACACTTTTGCACTTTTGTTCGTTCCAAAGACTTGCATGACAAGACTTTCCTGGAGTTGTCTTTCTTTCTAATGAAACAGATGAGTAACAACATCATTGAGCTTATCTGACTATGAAACCCTCTGAAAAGCCAATAATCGTGGCACTGTAGCTTAGTTGGTTAAAGTGCCTGTCTAGTAAACAGGAGATCCTGGGTTCAACTCCCAACAGTGCCTACTATGGGTTTTGTAAAGCCTTGCACAATTTCTACAGGAGAAGGACATTCTGTAAAACTTAGGGCAACCATCACAATCTTCACAAGCTCCCTTCATCCATTGCGATTACCCTGCTACAGAATGAATATCCACAAGCAGAGCAAAACAAGCCCAGGGACAATGAATGATATCCCGTTTGTAGAACAAATACAGATGTCTGTAAGACTGGTGGACCATCTTGAGGGTGTGAGGCCTTGACCTCTATCAAAAAACCCATGTCCTACGCCAAGTCAAATTAGACTTGATGGTGGACAATGGACGAAAGCAGTGCCAGTGAATGAAGAGAAAAAGCAGAAAATGAAGCTGAAGAACTTGTACCTAAAAAAGGAGCTGTGTCGGCTGTTTGGAAGTTCTTTGGCTTCAAAAAATCAGACATAGATCAATCGAGCATCTTTTGCAAATGTTGTCGGGCTAAAGTTGTAGCGGCTGGAGGCAACACAAGCAATTTGCTACACCACCTCAGCCACAAACATGTCATAGAATATCAAGAATCCAGATCTGCGTCCTCCATGTCTGCAGGTAATGTTGGCAGTGGCACTACAAAAGAAAAGACGAGTCAGATGTCGGTCAAAGACGCGTTTGCAAGAGGGACTGCTTACGACAAAAAAAGCAAATGGTGGATCGAAATTACAAATGCTATCACCATCCACTTAGCCAAAGACACCGTACTGCTCAGTACTGTTGAGAAAGACGGGTTCAAGGAGATGAACAAGACACTGGATACTAGATATGTTTTACCCAGTCGAAAATATTTCAGCCATACAGCAATCCTCAACTTGTACCAGAAGCACAGAGCTAAGCTAGAAGCAGATATAGCTACCCTTTTCCTCTTCTCTGCAACGACTGATTTGTGGTCAAGTCGCAGCATGGAGCCATACCTAAGCCTCACTGTTCATTTTATAAGTGAAGACTGGGTGTTGCGTAGTCATTGTCTGCAAACAAGTTATTTCCCAGATGACCACACAAGCAAGTTACTTGCAGCAGGCTTACAAGAGGCCCTTGATTCCTGGGGGCTTTCAGAGCAGAGGCTAGTGGCCATCACAACAGACAGTGGAGCCAACATCATCAAGGCTGTCGAGCTGAATAGTTGGAAAAGACTCTAGTGCTTTGGTCACAGGCTTCACCTAGCCATTGGTAAGCACTAGTTATTATATTAACCTCCTAAGGCCCAAGCTTTTATTCGGTGTGCATTTTTTTATTTCTCCTAGCTATTTGGGATTAGTAGGACCTTAGTTTTAAACCTAACAAGTGTTGTAAATATATGCAGTGATTTAACGCTTAATAAGATGTAATGATTTAACGCTTAATAATAACAGTGCAGAGTGAGTTAATGCTTAAGAATAACAGTGCAGAGTGAGTTAATGTTTAAGAATAACAGTGCAGAGTGTGAATTCATATCCAAATATAAGATGCCTGAGATACATGAGACAGTGGAGAAATACAGAGATAGCGTGACAGACAGAGAGAGCCAAAGCAGTTCAAGAAGGCCAGGGAGTGATAAGAACAAGGATAGGAGGTTCGAGGATGAAGCCTGTGTGTCTATCCCAATCTACGGTGAGGTGGACAGCAAATACGACAAGGGTTTTGGCGCCCTGAAGGGCAAAGAGAAAGGATGTATTATGCTTTATGGTTGCAGATATAAGAACCATCTTACGACTGCAGAGGAAGATGACGTGGAGCCAGATATCATCGAGGCGATGGAGACAGCTGCGAGCCAATCGGGAGAGAGATTACATTCCACATTCCACATTCTGTATTTAATAGAAGACTGGGTCAGGTAGAGACCGTCTGTCAGACTTCATGAACTGACACACACTCTGTTGTTTGTCAGGGAAAGGAAAATCGAGACCCAGAGCTCTGTATGCTTTATTCATTTACTGCTAAATAAACAGATAAACTGAGACCGAATATCTTCTCCTATCGCTTCATTAAAGAACACGCAGGATTGAGCTCTCACATAGAAGACTTTTTTGAGGATAGACTGGGCTCAAATCCAACAGTGTAATAACTAAATATCCTCCTAAACATCCTCATGTGGGGACAATGGGTAAAAGTTGAAGTTGAAAAGATGAAGTAACATGGTGTGGGCAAAAATGTAAAGTCCTCATATGAGTATGCAGGGTCTCAGGAGGTTAATATCAAACTATAATAATTCATAGTTGTCAAATTATATTAATAGATGTATAATTAATGTGCATCTTCCCAGTTTTCTGTGTGTGTGTGGGTGGGTGGGGTGTAAATTAGAGTATTTTGAGGCTATACATTATTGAATCTGTAATAAATTTAACATTAGTATTAGTAAACTAATAACATTGTGTGTCGTTTTCACAGAGAGAAGTGTGAAAGATGACTACATATAACAAAAAAATTTTCATACTCTTGGAAAAAAAGGAGGGACCTGACCATGGCTCAGGATGAATTGGGTCTTCCAAAGCATGTGCTCACAACTGAGACGCCTACCAGGTGGGGATCGCGTCAGATGATGATACACAGAATACTTGAGCAGGAGAGAGCCATCAGTCAGGTTCTAAAGGCTGACAGAAAATCAAGGCACTTGATCCTCAGTTGGCAAGATATGGATGTCCTGGAGGCTCTCAACAAGGTGTGTGGATGGTTTTTTTCTTTTATTATGTGCTCTTATGTTTTATAGCTATATCTATTTTTAACATAGGTTTTTTTTCTCTTCCTTTTCTACTCTGCATGGATGGATGCACTTTTTAAATTTGTTGATATGGAAAAAACAGTTATCTCTCTCTGTCTCTCTCCGTCTCCGTCTCTCTCTTGCTGAGAAAGACAACAGCACTGAACTTTATTTATTGTTTAATTTTTGTTGTTGGGGGAACACCAGAGCACCTGGAGAAAACCCAACATGATAGAAAATCCCTGTAAAATCCTGTCATACCCCTGCATATCATCGTGTTTTCTCATCATCCTTGTTCATCTGTCTTCTGGGCCTGTTGTTGTCATTACTGGTCAATGCAGGAGGTTTCCCCTTTTTCAAATCTGCTTACCAGCTTCCTCACTGGAGGAGGCAAAGCTGCCTCAACTTTCAGTGGAGCCTGTTATTCAGCCTCCTGTTCCTGCTGGTTGTTCGAGTCCTGGACCTGTTGTTGGAGCTCAGTGTTTTTCTGGCTCAAGGTATTGTTCTCCTGATGTCCCAGAACCTCCTGCTGAGGCACCTTGTTCTTCTGGCTTCAGGACCTGCTGCCACTTGCTATCAGCAGGTGTTCATCCTCCAGTTCTTGTTCTGGCTGTGCAGACAAACATTTTTCCCTCATGGCTCTTTGACTCAATAGTTGACTGTCTTAGTTGTTGAGCTCCTGTTTCAGGACAGCAGCTTCTTGAAGTTGTGTGTCGCTCTCCTTTTTAGCAGCTTTATATCTGCTCTCCACACCTTCAAAATCCTGGAGGTCTTTACGGAGCTCCTGGATTTCGATGAGCAGAGCAGAATTCTCTCTGCGGATGGTTTCCACAGTAGACTTGATGTTATCATACACGCTGCTAATGGAGGGTGTCTTCTCTCAGCTTCTTGGACTCCTCTGTGAGAGCGACCTTCTCACCCTGGAGCTTATCTAACTCAGTGACAACCATCAATATAAAACCTACAATATCCTTATATTAACTGGATAACAGTGGCCCTATTAACTTCATCAAAATGGTTTTGAGAGGGACAGTTCTGCTTTCTTAGATGGTTTGGTGTTATTTATTGTATGCCATTTTTGATTGTTGTTATCTTTGTGTTGCTTGTTATTGGCTGTGGCCTGTGAACCAAATTTCCCCACTGTAGGTACCACGTGATTACTATTATCATTGAACACGAACTGCCGCAGAAACAGTCCAAAAATTAAACAACAAAAATATGAAAGCATTTATTCATAAAATGTATCAAAATATTTTCCAAAATGGGTAAACCAACAAGGAAGTGAGTACAAAGTTCCAATACAACAGGTAAAACTGAATATGCTCAGTATTACAGCTGGTGTTTTTCATGTGTTTTTGTTGTCCTTATGAAGATCATATTTCTTTCCTCTAAAGCAAAACTTGAGTAATTTGAGGCCACCTCAAATATTCCCAAGATTCCTTAAAAAACAGTCAGAGTTTTTCTGGTTGTAAGTTACAGGCACCGTTATAAACTTTGTGAAACTCTGTCTAAGACAAATCCTTGGTTATCTGCACTCTCTCGTTAAAACATCAGATGTAATTCATTCAGCTTTTCCTTTCTTTCCTTTCTACAAAAACACTGTCACTTTGTCCTGGTGCACTGCAGTAGCAGCATGTAGGCTAATCTGTGACTAGAGAATTGACATGCCTTGTTAACAGCAAGTCAGATGGACAGATGACAATCACATACATATTTCCTACTGTATAGTATTTGTTTCTCACCTGCATTGCTTTAGTTTTTTTTTACAGTTCTATTAAAAAAAGCATCCTTCATTTTAATGGCACAGATCAGATGTATAACCACATACTAGAGTCTCTGCCAGCCTTCTTGCCTGCTCACTTAATTTATTTACATGATATTTGAGAGTAAGCTAACAGTTATTAATTGGCAATCTTTTCTCATAAAAAAATGACTTCTTTTGATTTCTTCATTTGTTTTCTGTCCTGTCAACAGTCTGGTTATTATGGCATCAGCTAATGAAATCTGAGAAAGATGCTCCTGGCATCCTGCAGACAGGAGAGGCAGCGTACGTACTGTCTCCAGACTGCAGTTTGTAATTTAGGCCAATAACAAGTGAGCAGAACTGACTGATGCCAACAAAATCGCAGCAGAGGATGTTGACTCCGCCCATCTCACACCCAGGCCGCTGCTCTCTCGCCCAATGAAGC
This sequence comes from Ctenochaetus hawaiiensis, assembly GCA_029783645.1. NCBI lineage: Eukaryota > Metazoa > Chordata > Actinopteri > Acanthuriformes > Acanthuridae > Ctenochaetus > Ctenochaetus hawaiiensis. Next base: position 1,382,900 of record JAPZDY010000017.1, read on the forward strand.
AGCAGCGAGAGAGCCTGCATTGTCATCTTCCTCATGGTCTGGAGCGGATGGAGGCAGATATAAGGAGCATCTTCTGTCAAATTCAGACCAGTAACGTAAAAACCATCTGGAAAACAAACAGTTGAAAGGAATGAAAGAGAGCACGTTGCCTGAGGTTCATAAATTCAACAGAAGCTGTAAAATAAGACGTCTTTAAATCTGTACTGCAAATGATGCAGTTCTTTTAAGGAGCCACTGTGTGATTACTGATTTATCTTTGATATTTTAAGTCAACTTTATTGCTCATATTTTCATATGTTTTCTTCAGTATAGTGAGAATGCAGCACTTTTACTTCTTTTTTAATACTGAAACTTTTAGTGATAAACTTAAATATTCCTCACACAACACTCTACCTGGTCTTCCTTTGCGCTTCTGGTCCTCCAGGTAGGCGATCACCTTCTCAGGATCTGGGCTATCAGCATACCTGGAGACAGACTCCATCAGTTTAATTTTAAATAAGCTTTTATCTGCTTTACAGCTGAAATCACAGCTTAGACGTCTGTGCACAAAGTCTCATAGACTCTAATTTAGTAAAATGTGGTAACTGTGGGCTTTCACTTGATTTTAATGCATAACAGTAGAAGCATGATGAGAAATAGATCTATCTTTTTATTAGGTCTGTTAGAATAAGAGATTTTCAACATCTTCCTTGTGTATTTACCAGTAAGGGATATCAGTCCACAGCTCAGGGTGCTGCAGCACCATCTCCTGGTTCTCGTAGGAGACAATGACCTGCTGACCTTTAGACCAACAGGAGCGAAGAGTAGGAGTGTCCTGCATATAAACGCATAAACACATGAAGACATGCATATGTCATCTCCCACATCTCAGAAAGTTAAATATATTCATTTTACAATTATTAATCAGAGAGAATAGCAGCAAATATTTTAATTTGAAAAGCTGGACCTGACAAATGTTTTACATGATACCTTAGTGAATTAAATATTAATAATTGTTAATAAACTTGTCAATCAACTAAGAGATTAATTAATGAAAAAAATCCCCCTGTCTCAGTCTCTGTACCAGCCAAGTTACCTTTGAGGGGCAGAGTTTGCTTCTGAACAGCCTGATGATGAACTCCACAAGGTGGACGTGATCTTCAGCTGTCAGAGATTCGAAATGTGAGCAGGAAATGATCAGGATCTCTTTTGGATGAGCGTCTAACCAAGTAGCCAGTTCATCCAGAGCCTCCTGTACATGCACACACACACAACCAGAGTCACATTTGAGCTGTCACTCAGCCCTCTATTAGCTCCACTTGCTGTCTATTACACCTGAGAACAAATCATTTAGGTCTTTTTCTGTTTCTTGCTTGTGTGTTTAAGATTCAATACAAATCCTGTTTAAACTCTAGCCTACATGTATGTGAGGAGGGGCTGATGTATGTGTGCACCTTGACAGTCATCAGTGTGTAGATTCCATGGGCGAAGAACAACTTGTTGCTTCCTTTTGGCTTCTTTGCAATCCTCAGGTCCAAGAAACGAATGCCAAGATCACACTGATCACTGAGGACTGACTGCTACGCTCACACAGGGAAAGAAGAGAGTAAATATAAAAATATAGAAAAATAAAGAAAAAATGACAGTCATACAATGCAAGTCACTCCGATCCTGAGGCCAGTGTATTTATCGAAAGTGATGCGCATGCATTTGACAGTGATTTCAGTTGTACAAAACAAGCTGATAAAGATTTATTTTACTTTTTACAACCAAAAAAATCATTATCTGAAAAAATGTCCACGTAATCACTGAAGAAAACCTTTGAACCATTTGCACCAGATATAAACTGACACGTAAATGCAGCTGCAGGCAGCTTACATTGGCTTTACAGACACCTTTGTGGTCTTACAGTGTGTGTGCTCTTTACCTGTGTGGTGGCCCAGCGGGAGATACAGGGTCGAGTCCAGCAGGGAAACAGCCTGTCAGTCACTCTGAGGAGGCAGGGCTCCGACTTCAGGACAGGAGAGGAGACATCCAGACAGAAAGACATGCTGTCATGGCTCCCTGAAAGAAGATTACAGATTATTTAGCATTATTAGATAAATAACGCCACCAATAAAACAATATCCCCTGCTTTTACCAGGTATAGCCAGGTTCCACAGCGGCACATCGCGCAGCTCTTCGGGCAAACGGGACATCCAGTCCGGGTTTCCCCCTTGCTGTATCCGCTCTTCTTCCTCCATGTTCTTTACATGAGATATTGCTCTGATTTACTTACAGGTTTACTGTTTTCATCAGGCAGTCTACCGTGCTCCTTTTCCTTGCTTTGTGTTCAAACCACAGACTGTATGATAGGTTCAAACATCAATTGTTTACAATCTTCCGTGTGTAAAATGTCCTATCTCGACGGCTGTAACAAGCTAACGCTTCCGCTAAAGACCTTCAAAATAAAACCCAATAAGTAACATGACGGAAGTTTGTCTATTTAAAAGCACATTTACAAGAATAAAAGGATGCTCAATATTTAGGAGTTGCATTCTGGTCTGCATTCTCTTGAGGCAAAGATATAGATATGATTAGGTTACAGTAAGCAGTAACAAGAGGTTTACCGCATGTTATGATACTTTTTGAACAATCATCAGTGACCAAAAAAGCACTCACCTGTGTAAAACTCAACATATTTGACGTAAGAGTACACATCACATATGCTGTAGTCATTATAGCCACGTGTTTGAAAAAGGCAAAGCAAGACCATTCCTCCAGTTAAAGTCTGTTAAATAATATAGACACTTAAGCAACAGTTAGATATTTAAACAACTTGTTGTTATGTTTAGATGATGAGTTATTTCAGTTATTTTTTAGTCTGTTTACTGTGATAAGCAAATAAGATAATTAAGAAACAGCTAAAAGTCACACAAACAACAGGAACAAAGGCACTTTCAAAAAACTACATTCCACCAGTTTACTGCATTAAGTGCTTATCTCCTGACATTTCCTTTTTATAGTACTGGATGTTAAGTCCACTTTCATGACATGAAATTTTTTCCCTGGAAAAATAGCTAAGGAGAATGTGAACAGCTTAATGCCCAGATGTTTACAAGAACATAATCATTAAGTTTGTACAAGATGTGCTTTTGTGAGGGAGTTCTGACCCAAATAAGAAATTTTAAACTATTTCTCTTAACTTAGAACAGCATGCAGGTGCTGGAAAAAAATTAACAGGAATACTTGGCTTCAAGCTGCTGTTCTTGTCTCAGCTTGTGACGGTTTACAATGATACAAACAATGTACCTATACCATATAAATATATACATAGAAATGGTGATAAAAAGGTAATGTAGCAAAAGTTTTTTTGGCTTTTTACTCTATTAACAATCTTAAAAATCTTGCGGCAAATCTTAATCTCAAAATCTTGTAAAGTCCTTAACCCTTCAGTTGAAAGCTACTTTACTCAAGGTTACTTTATTATTACAATACTTTTTGTAACTTCCTCTTCAAAGGGCTGAAGGACTAACAGGTGCTCTTCCGCTGCATGATCTTCTCTCCCATTATTGCTATTGTACAATAAGATTATCCCCATAAATTTACACACTGTTTGTTGGTGTGCAAAGTTATGAAATGCTAAAGAGGAAAAATAAAATCACACACACTGTTGCTTTATTTTTGAAGTATTTTATTTGGATCAAAGTGATGCATCAACTGGTGACTTATTTGTAAGTATTTTCTGTTTTATTGACATTTTTTGACGCTTATTGAAGTCGTACATTGACAGATTATTTCAGCTGAATTATTCAAGGCCCAGGTTAAACTGCTGTTAAGCTCTTACATGACATTTCTGCGAACCGTTAACAGAAAAACAGTTCTTGACACTGCTGTGAATGAACTTTGGCCCCCTTTGCCAGTCAGCAGGTCAAAATCTGACTTGTACTGGCACAATTTCCACCATAAGATATGTTATCAAACCTACTTAATTGTTAGCAGATGATCTCTCTTTATATAAAGAGTGTCTTTACTGAAAAAGATAATGACCATAATTTACCATATGAATACTGAGGTGACATTGGGGTGAAATGAAGAACATACTGTCAAAAACTGGACAAAATGGGTCAACTGACTTCCATACGCATGATCATCAAATTAAATGAAATCAAATCAAGACTGATAATCGGTTTTACTTTTGAGAAAAATCCCTGGTTTTACTCTTGTCAACACTCTACTGTTGAAAGTTAAGTAACAGAGCTAAGTGTACAGCATGAGAGCATATTTCATTTTAGTGTTTGCGCCGTTTTCACGCTAGAGCTAATATGCCACAGTGTCATCCCAGGCCACACCACACACTCTGCTTCCTCAGCTTTGGTCATAGGTTGTACACACAACTATGTGTCAGCCAAGAGACAGATAATAATGTACAGGGCATCCAAAAGTGCTTATCTTATGAGTCCATATTGCACTTTAGGTGTAAATGTTATAAAAATGAATTTCCAGATGTCATATTACTACAAGGTAGCTGCTACAAATTTCTTTTCAGGACCCTATAGCATCACTTCTGTGTGTGCTCTTCAGCCTGGTGTTAAGTTACACTAAAAGTACTAATTTTTCATTTTAATGCACTTTTATTTGTAACAGTGTGTTTTTACATTTCAATATCACTTCTTTTACTCAAGTAAAAACTATGACCCACTTTAAATAGCTGACATCTGTCGGTGAACACCATAATTTCAGTTGAAGTAAATTAAAATCGACCAAAATAGTAGAAATACTTGTAAACATTGTTATATCAAATATATTTTATGGTGTTATAATGTGGTTGCTATGAATGTTGAGTCAAGTTACAGATCATTTGTGACAGCTCTGGGTAAATAGAGATGCACTCATTTGAAATCTTGAGCACAAACAGGAACACTGCAGCTTTATAGTGAACTGTATCTTATCAAAGACATGGTGTGGACAGTCTGACGGCAGCAACTAACTTTGTAAAGAAAAGTCAAACACGCATTCATTACAGCATGTCATCCCAAGCTCTTTTTTTCGCATTACTTACTTACCAGAACACAGAGTGCGTTTTACGTTAAAATGTCACATGCAGCATTTAATTTGTGGAGACATTGGCTGCACAGAGCATTGGCACTAAAATGGCATTTTCGGTGAGATAATATTACTCCATCATATGCACCATACAGTGCAGTTCTTTTACTCTTACTCTGGGCAAACTGGATAAACATGGCTGGCACCGTGTGCCAAGCAGACTGTGAGTCTTTATTTTGTCTTTAATGAAAAGCCAGTGACTTTAGGGTTTAACTTGAACTATTAAATTTACAAATTTTAAAGCTTAAACTCAAAGTAACTAACGAAGAAAACACTGAAATAACCAGGTCAAGTCAGGCTGCTTTATTTGTAGCTGTTGGTAGATTTTGCATGCAGTAGACAAACATCAACATGACACAAATCTTACAAAC
>JAPZDY010000017.1:1388434-1400608 GCA_029783645.1 Ctenochaetus hawaiiensis
CAGGCTGCTTTATTTGTAGCTGTTGGTAGATTTTGCATGCAGTAGACAAACATCAACATGACACAAATCTTACAAACAACACTGTTAATAGACAAACATTATTAAAGTACTCAAAGTTCTAATAATCAGGACAAAAAAAAACAAAAAAAGACTAATAACAACAGGAATAAAAGCAAGGTAAAACACCTGTGTCTTCACCTGTGGCTCTACACCTTCATCCATCAGGAAGAAGCTGAACTTCACCGTTTACAGTCGTGATGTTTAAAATCAAGCTGGTTCAGGCCGCTGTAACAGGTGCACAGGGACGCTGGGTTAAACTGTGACTCACCAATCAGCCTACTAGACCATTTAAAGATCCCCTCCCCCTGAGTTATTCCCCTTAAAGAGCAGACCCTCACTATACCGACTTATCTCTTTAATCCAGCTTGCAGCGTAACAAAATGAAATGAAAAGTAGAGGGCATGTCAGCTTTGCCACACACATTACAGGGCTGACGAGGTACTTTTGTGCTACGTCTAGTTTCAAAGTACTGTCACAAAAATATTTTTTTCTTTGCTTAACTGTTAGTTTTGCTTCTCTAATAATCACAACTTTGCTACCTGTCCACTTTTTGGTTCTTGCTCTCTCCCTCTCTCTCCCTCTCTCTAGCCTCCTCTCCCATCTTTGAGCAGCCAACCAAAGGCAAACATGGCAACCAATTAGAGTATTAATAATATCAGGTAGGATGACGGGGGAGAATTCATGTCAATTCATGACAAAATATCCTCAATGATTCAGCTCTGACAGTTTGTTGATACCATAGAATAATGAGTTATGTCAACACCTTAAAATACTAGAAGAACCCTGTGTGTCACTTTTTCAAGCACAGGGTACCCCGTTAGCATTTGTGCGCAATGGACTCGTCTTTCACCCTACTCAAATGCAAACACATGAGATGCTCATAGCACCAGCTCCATCTGAAAACGTAGAAAGATCAGAGTTGGAGTCCCATTGAGAGCAAAAGTCACCAGTCTTTTCCCCAAACCTTGCCAAACAGCTTTTTATGATGTTTAATATGTGTTTGAAAGGTTGAGAAGCTTTGCTGGTTGAACACTGATGGGGTAATGGCTAAGGGGGTTAAGCAGGGCGCTAAAAGTGACGCTAAGGGCGTCTAAGCTTCAGTATGTGATAAGTTAGGAGTGAGAATGTGATGCAAAAGCTTGTTACCTCAGTGAAATTTGTAGAAAACAAAATTTTTGTGAGGTGATGAAATAGCTTGTGAGCATGTTTGTTCGTGTGTGTGTTTTCTATGCAAACCTTGTATTCATCTTTATGAGTTGTGTCCTGTGTGAGTGGGTCCATGTTCAAAAGTCAAGAATCCACATGTCACATTGGGATTTGATAGGATTGTCAGCATATGGTCTTGAATTTATAGCAGTCTAAAAATAATATGACCTGCCCACTCTGGTCACACCACTGCCTCCACCTTCATGCCCCAGTCCGGGTCACATTTTGCTCAAAATTTTTAAAAGGCAGATGGACTGCAAGGCTCAGTAGACCCCTCTGGTCCTAGTTTGCAGACAGACTCCTCATCTGATACTCAGATTGCACTGAGAGGTAGGACTTCTTAAATCCCTTTACTTTTAGTATCTATATTTCTGCCTTTTTGCTTATATTCTGAAGTCATTTACAACAATTTCAGAGATTCTTGGTGATTTTATTGCTGCTTCAAGTCTTCCATGGCTGTGATGTATCAAATAACTGCCAGTTTTAGCATCATTCAATGGTTCATGACAGTTTTGTATCCTAAATTCCTAATGATTAGCTGAACATAATCTCAGTTTCTGAAGAGGTTTAGAGGATTATTTGAGTTGCTTGAGCGAGTCTTTGAAAAAGAGGGAAGGTGGATGAGAAACTATGTTTTTCTTTTTGTTTTCACTAGTTTTTAAGTTGGCGGCTTAATGTGGTTACGCTCAAAAGATTCTTTAAATGACATTGCTTAGTTTTAGTAAATTTTAGTTGAAGAGATTGATTGAAAATAAATGTATAAGCCTTAAAAAGGTATAAAAATGGCAATGAGATACGTCTTGTGGCATTATATTGAGCTATTCAGGTGGTAGATGTGTTTTAAGGGATTTTGATAGTTTGGAGGTTGTATAGAGGCGGCTTTTCATTAATCCACTCTTTTCCCAGACAGATTCTCCGAGACACCATTCATTTCACTGGGGAAAATATAGAGTGAGCTGAGCTCATTTAGACCTCTTTGGACTTACATTTAGCTGATTTTGAAGCATGTAAACCAAATTTAAAAGTCACATCTTTTCCATTAATTAAGTGGATGATATTTCACTCTACTCTGTGTGCCTATTTGGAGGACATTCCATGTCTTAATTTGTTGTAGGTTGTACATAATTGAGTTTTCATTAAGTTCAGAGGGGCTGTATTCTGTACCTGATACAGTACATAATCATCATGAGGGCATTATATAATTTACTGGACCTTCTGATCCTGAAGTGGTACTGAAGTGCTTTTGTAGTGACAAATCAACTCGGCAATTATAGAAATTTAATCCAACTTTCAGAGTCTGGATTATGACTGATCTTATGGATGATAATGATAAACTTTATACATGTATTCAGCATTTTTCAGATCAAAGTTGCAGAGTGCTGCCTGAACCATCTATCAAATTATGAGTTTTTTAAAACAAGAAATATTTAATATTAAGGGATTTTTTGGCTGCAGTTAAATTGTCTTTATTGAACTTGTTCGTAATGTATTTATGTTTTATCTCTCCACACAGACAACACAGTCAAAATGGCTGAGCGCTATGACTGCGCAAAGTGTGAGGAGACTTTGTACGGGCAAAAGTACATCCTGAAGGAAGAAGACCCCTACTGCATTAAGTGTTATGAGGCACTTTTCTCCTTTATCTGTGAAGTGTGTAAAGTGCTCATTGCCTGCACCAGCAAGGTAATTATTTTAGTCTATAATCAGGCAGTGAAAGTTAACCTCTTTGACTTTTCACACCAAAATTTCCATATTCCTTATGCAGTATCTCAACAAACCAAATATTCTTTCCCTTGTTGACTCTGCAGGACCTGTCATACAACGACCGCCACTGGCACGGCGAGTGCTTCCTCTGCGTCAAGTGCAGCCGATCTCTGGTGGATAGGTCTTTTGCCGCAAAGGATGACATGCTGTTGTGCATCGAGTGCTACAGCAACGAGTACTCTGCCAAGTGCCACTCATGCCTGAAGACCATCATGCCAGGTGAGGGAGCTATTTCTGTTCCAATTTCCATTGTTTTTAAAGTTGAATCTGGTTATTAAACTAGATAATTAAAAGAGTCCAAATATGCACGCGTTTGTTATAAAATCTATGGACTCTAACAAAAAATCAAGGGTTGCTTTTTTTATGCCAGATTGTAAGCAGAAACCACAAAATATAATAATATAATTAACGATAGAAGCACAAAAACGATCAAATGGTTTCTTCTCCTCCCAGATTAAAAGAAGACAATATGAAAATGTTTGGATGATAAGCTGCATGTTGTTACTTGGAGGCTATAATAGCTTTAGTGAGTTGGAGATGGACAGAGAGCTGACATGCAAGTTAAATTGAAAAAAATACATTTGTTAGCTTGTGAACTCCTGTTTTTCTCTTCCTTCTCCTTATCTCACTGTCACACTGTTCTTCTGTCTCTCTCTCGCTCTCCCCCCTTCAACCACCAGGCTCTAAAAAGATGGAGCATAAGGGCAACAATTGGCATGAGATTTGCTTCACCTGCAACCGTTGCCAGGAGCCCATCGGCACCAGGACCTTCGTGCAGAAAGACATCAACAACTACTGCCTGCCCTGCTTTGAGAAGGTGTTTGCTCAGCAGTGCGTCAACTGCACGAAGGTAAGAGAACTCGCTGTGATTTACATCGTCTCAACACCAACAAGGAGCTCTGGTGCTTTTTCTGCTCTATAGTTGTCTCCAGCCTTCATCAGTTTGTATTTTTTTGCATTGAAGTAGATCAGAAATCAGTAATTCTCTGCAAATCATTAATTTTCTGCAAATGCTTTGAGTTTGGCCTTGCCTCATGCTTGTGAGTTTGTTGAGCCATCAGTAATAAGCAATTCTTTGATTCCCTAGATGAAAACAAGACAAATATCCTGTTGTGAGGCATTTAAGTTTACCATGATGTCCCCTTTGTAGCTTTTAATTTAAAGCTCAACATGTTACTGAAGTGTTACGATGCTTGTTTGGAGTGAACCATAAAACCCAAAACTCCAGGTTTTTATCCCTTCACAGTGACATTAAATTAATTGTAGATGTCTTGCGTGAACATGAGGGAGTTTGACTAGAATTTAAGGTAAGTTCTGTGCCTTGAGCTCTGCTGGTGGTGCAGTAATAAGAAGACACAGAAGAAACAGGCCTTGTCTGTGTGTTACATAACAGTTATGGGCAGGAAACAGATGGTCTAGCAGGCAGGAATCGGAGGCGTCTTTTTGTGCTTAAAGCTGGTCAGTGAGACTGCAGTTTTCTGGCCAGCAACAAACAGCAAGAAAGTCAGAGAAATTAATCAGCATGAAGCTTCACATTCACATGCAGGAGCTCTGCGTCTCCCAAGATGCTCCGTGCAGCAGTTTAACACCAATCCAAATTTAATAAACTGAATTTTTTATGTTTTCTCTTTTAGTGTAGAAATTAGTAATTTTATATGTAAAACACATTAATACATGCAGCCTTGATGTTCAAAAGAACAGCAGAATCATAGTCCATAATAACCTGCTCACACATATAACTTAAAGAGCCCTGATTTTGGTTGAGGACTCACTGTAAATTTTAATGTTCAGAAACTTTTGGAAAAACATTAATATCATATGACTGTGTTTCTTTCAGCCCATCACCACTGGGGGAGTGAACTACCGTGACCAGCCCTGGCACAAGGAGTGCTTCCTTTGCACCGGGTGCAAGGAGCAGCTGGCCGGCCAGCGCTTCACCTCTCGGGACGACCTCACCTACTGCCTCAACTGCTTCTGCAACCTGTTTGCCAAGAAATGTGCCTACTGCACCACCCCGATCAGCGGTAAAGAAAAACCTGCACTTATGTCAGGAATGCCATCTTTAAAAGTTTGTACCAGTGATTTTTTATTTTATTTTATTTTATTTTTAATCAAGATGAGCAATACAGAAGTAATAACACACAAAGTTCCAAAGTTATTCTCACTTTTCATGGAATGTGTTTGACAAACATGGAAAATTTGATTCCCTTGATGTTCATGCAAAACCATCAAGTAAGATCACACCATACCTCTAATTCTCATTTTTATCTCCATTATGCTGTAATAATGTCAGGTTTACTGACATTTCATCAAGACTCTTGGATGTACAGTATCAGACTTCTAAATAAGACAGGTGTTCAGTCTCGCCTGGTGAATTGCCACCCACATCTCTGATTCTGTTACATTTCAGCCTAATTTTTCTCTGCAAACTGTTACACAATCCCTGTTAGTCGCTGTTCCTGAGAAATGAAATGCCCTTCATCATTAGAGCTGTTTTTGCATTGTCTCCTTATAAATCGTATGTCACCCAAGAAGTAAAATGAAGGCAGATCAGAGAGAACTCTTACAAAATATAATCAGTAAGCAGAGCACATTGCCATTTTTTCTGTTATTCTAAATCTGCACTTAAATGTGGAACAACTGTTCATATCAGGAATATTTTTTTAGACTTGCCAAAGCTTCTCCAGAGCTACAGATACAGTTATGCAACTGTTTTCACAGGCTGAGTGGTAGCAAACATGACTTAAATAGTGAACTTAGCCTGTAAAATAGGTAAGTTTCCCTTTAAAAACAGCTAACTTCAAGCGAGATTTGGCTGAGAAACTTAGAATTTAAGATCTAATGCTGTGCACTTAGGTATTAGGACATTTATAAGAAACAAAAGCAAACAAAACATGTTATAAGATGTGTCAGAATTCCACATTTATTTTAAATAAAACTAAGACAAAGTAAGAACACAGTACATGAGTATTTCAGTGTATTTGGGGAAGCTCTTAACTCCAAGGACTAAAAATTACACCTTTAACACAGACTGAATCTCTCCAGGATCATATGCTTCTCTCTGCATCCTGTGTCTCCAATTACCATCAATTACAGGATAATGAAATTACAGAGATCACAAGATTGTTGTGAATTAGCTCATTTTGCTTTCTTTAAAGGTCACTTACTGTTTCTCATTATTGCTTCTGTCTCAGGTCTCGGCGGCAGTAAGTATATCTCATTTGAGCATCGCCAGTGGCACAACGACTGCTTCAACTGCAAAAGGTGCTCTGTGTCTCTGGTTGGCCGAGGTTTCCTGACATGCAAAGAGGACATCCTCTGCCCCGACTGTGGCAAAGACTTCTGAGTGATCAGAAAAGAGCAGTGTTCACCTAACCTGACCTTTGTTGCATTATTTGGATCATTTACTGGTTTCTCACACATTAATCTGCTCATACTGCTGAAGTGCAATGCACGCTGATGTTACTGTGTTAGAAAGAGTTGAAGCCTTGTTTTAAAAAAAAAGTTGTTTCTTTTTAAGAAACATTCCTGCTTAGAATGCAAAACTTTTGTCTGTAAGTTTTATGCTTCATGTCACGTATCCTCAAAGTCTCTTGTTTCAGTGAAACTGTGTGAAATCCGAAAAATCACTTTCCACAGATATTTTTAAGCATGTTTATTTGTTGATGTTGTGATAGCTATTGTTTTTAACAGAGTTAATATAATAATACTAATATTGTTTATTCTAATTATATAAATTCTGTTTAATAAAATCTGCATCTATTGAGCCTAATAAAATTTTTTTGGATTTGATATTTGTTCTTTGGCTGTTAATGATGTAACATGCAATGAAAGCATAACATTTTTTCCCACATTTGAGCTGAGTCAGTTAAGTTTGGTCTTATATCCCTAAAATGTGCATTTAAATCATTATTTTGCATGAACATGAAAAGCAAGGAAGCATGTAGGCACCAGTATTAACTGCACACTGAAATGACATGTTAAAATTTCTGCTGTTAAAATAAGAGGAAATCAAAAATAAACAGTTCATCTTTCAAACAAGGAACCTCTAAGTTGTAGCTTTTGGCTTAAGGTTGTGAATCATAAGCTAGTGTGTGCCCTTTTCCATTTCACCAAACTGCAGAAATGAATTATGGTTATTGACCAATATATATTTTTAATTAGAAAATACTAAAACCAGCCAAGTTGGGTATTCAACAGCAGAAAACTTTTAAGTTGCTCTTATTGCCTATGATGGATGTACAAAGCGATAGTTAATTAAAACAAACACGTTTCCTGACAAGCAAACGAGGAACAAAGAATGAAAAGCTTATCATGTACAAATAAAAATATAAAGAAAAAATAAGGACTGTAAATTATATATCTACATATGAGAATTTTAATATTCACTTTCAGTGTGAGTCATCATCAGGCTGTGTTGTTTATACACGATCTTTGGTAAGCGTACCGGAAGTCGGCAGCAGGTGCAGCAGGAAGTGTTTGCGCCACGTACGGTCCTGCCTGCTGAATTAAAGAAAGCTAACGGAATTTAGTTTAAATTTGCTCCTTGATAATTAAAAAAACGAAAATAACGTACTATGTAAGTTGACTTTTTAATTTTCTGTAATTGTTATCCTTAGCTACTTCGCTAAATCCAGCGCGGTTGCAGTGTAAATTAGGGTTAGCGCTGAAGAGCCAGCACGGCTACTAGCTAGACGGCTAAACAAATTAGCAAGGCTTTGTTAGCTACATGGCTAAGTAAAGCGCCCTTTAAAAGTATGTCTTTGTATGTCTCATAGTATTGTGTGCATTAACACCTGTACATTACATTATTTGTATAACCAAGCTACAATTTTATGCTAGTTGGCATGTAGCCTTGCATCCTTTGCAAAGTGAGCTCACTTTCTCAAACGTCTGCACCGGGTTTTTAGTTACTTTATCTGGTCATATGTCTTGTATAAATAAATGTTAACCAACAAAAATTATTTCACAGGAGTAGCACATTTCCCCCTTAATTTTCTTTGAGAAATTACCCTATCGATGCTGTTTTGATCAGAAACAAGCGCAGACAGGCCGTTATGTTTAAGAGACACAAGGCCAAACTGCATTAGAAAAATTGATCATTCTAGTCGTCTTGTGGTTGGTTAACGGCACACTGTTCGTGTAACATAGTATTTTTTTCTTTCATTAACACAGATACTTTTTGGCAAGCAGCTGCTGTCTGCCAAGTAAATCTTTATAAATGTATATATAAAAATCAAAATCTAATCTAATGGCTGTGGGTAACTGCCTCCGCTGTCCATTGTGGTGGAAGATGGGTGAGAAAAAAGACGCAAGACGTCTATGAAGTTGAATTTTTCCTCTGGAGCAAGTGGTGATTTGAGTTATGGATGTTTTATAGCTCAAAAAGAAGTAATAACCAGTTTATGCATTGAGCCTTGTCATGTCATGTTGGCTTACAGGCCTACACGAGGTGGCCTCAAATTCATGTAATGTACTTTTGATCAGTAGATTGTGATGTCTTCAGCTGAAATGAGTGCTGCTGTACCCAATCATCGAAGGACCAAGCCTGGTGGTAAGATTAAATTTTTGTGTGTATTTCTAGACCAAACTGTCTAGAATTATCTGGCAAATTTGCTTGTAATGCACTCAGAGGGCCTAATCTAAATGCATCAATTAGACATTATAAGTTGAAGTGCATTATGACTTTAAGAAACAGCAAGCTTTGAGTCTGCAAGTGTGAAAGAGGCATTTGCTTAAAATATGAGCCAAATAGCCAAGCAACCAGAAGTTACTTTTATATCATTACAGGCATAAAGCCCGGGGTTGTTACCACTGGTGTGACTGGGCCAACCTCCCAGATCCCAGGTCTGTCCCAGAGTGCTGATGAAAGCACTCCAGTGGAGAGGATCAGTGGACGGCGAGTTGGAATATTTGAGACGGACTCAGACTATGTCAAACTGGCAAAGGGAGGAGGACACAAAGGTAAAGGTTTCCTTCAACTTAAGATGTGTTGTGTTATCAGCCTTCAGGTGCTCTAATAGTTTTGGAACAGAATGAACTGTACTGCTAACAGCACAGTCATAATGAATGGAGTGTTTTAAATTTTGGTAACAGTGTGCTTAAAAATCAGATCGTTTTTTGCTTTTCTACAACAAACATGTCTGCCTCTAAACATTTAGATCAGCAAATCTAACCACTCTCCCCCTTCTCTCAGAGGCAAGAGTTTATGTTAGCTGTAGAATAAACTGAAACAGCAGAAGTCATCACATTTTGAAAGTAAAAAAACATCCCTGCTGAACTGTTTGATGTCGGCACTTGTGGCTCAACTCTTTGAAATGCAAATCCCAAACAAGTCGCCCACTGGGTCACAACATGAAAGAGGGAATCCTGTCCCAAATATGATTTTTATGCATTTAAGGGAGAAATTACAGCCATTTTTGTTTACTGAAACTGCATCACTGTTGACTTCAGTTAAGAGCTGAGAACAAGTCAACGTTTTAGGTTGAACTCCACATGAATGTGTAATGTTTTTTAGGATGGATAAATCCTCTGCAAAGCTGGCTGAATTGATAAGAAATATCTGTTTATATTAGTTATTATGCTTTATTGTATTGGTTGTTGCTGTAATTGTTTGCAAAAAAATAGTTTTTATTCCCACATTGTTGCATGAGAGTCATTTTTCATTTTGTTAACAAAAGCAAATTGCAGTGTGCAAACAGGAACAGTGATTGCCTCTCTCTGAGAAACCACAGTCAAACTCCATAAGAGAAATGGTCAATTTAAGAAAGCAATCAGTATTAGTTAACAACTTTTTGAACATGATTGCTACCTTGTATGCATTTTGTCTCTGGGGATGTTCGGCACGGAATCTGGTCTCTTAGAAGCAAATTTTTTCACAAAAATTCTCACTTTCTCTTATTGATTTCACTCTACTGCCCCCCACTGTTCATCATTGTTAAAGAGCTGAGGGGGAGGAAAAAGATGTGATAATTAGTTCCTGAAAGTGGAAAAAAAAATCCTCATCCACCTTGCTTTAACTTGCTGCTGTGCGGAATAATTATTGTTAAGCACACTTGTTCCACTATGATAACACTGCTGTAAAAGAGTGGGCAGCATAAGAAAAGACCCGTTGTGAATTCTGACATACGCTTCCGAAAAGACAGATTGTAAAACTTATTTTGTAGCAGGATAATTGTTATGCCCCTAAGCTAAGTAGACCAGGAATTTATTATCAGATTGTGCTCTCAAAGATGAGAAGTAGTACAATGCCTCAGAATTCCTGGCAGTGTTTTGAACATTGTGTCTCCTCCCCTGCAGGGCTGTTGAGTCATGATGTTGATGATGATGACAAACCGAGGAAGCCGTACAATCCACCTGTTAACTGGTTTGGAGGTAATGAGTCACAGAGGTAAGAATGCTGTTGAAATACAAATAAGAAATCCAACATGGTGAAGATGCATGACAGCATGATGAGATGATGGTTAATGTGCGAGGCAGCACCCTGAACTCGACTAATGTCTTTGACCACACACTCACCACACATTTCAAACTGGAGTCTCTTTAACAGTATTTGAATTGTGAGAAGTCTTGTTTTGTAGCATCAGTATGGAAAAGATTATACTGGTAAACAAATATGAAGCTTGTTAAAGGAAGGTCAACCCACAAAAAAGTAATAGGTATAGCAGAAAACCTGGTCACAACATTAACAAGGGACAGAGAACGCTGTAGGTGAGCAAACAGGCCACAGCCAGAGTTTCCCAGAATGTGATAAGTGCTGGCAGTAATTCCACATCCCATGTCACCGTGGTTTTGTGCTTTCAGTGGAAGCAAAGCAACGTCTCCCGACAGCCAGATGAAGGCTCGCATGCAGCCTCTGGCCGCACCGTTCGGCACTGATAACGGTTCGCCTTGGGAAAAAGAGACTGATAGATTTTCCCCTGA
Source organism: Ctenochaetus hawaiiensis (assembly GCA_029783645.1). NCBI lineage: Eukaryota > Metazoa > Chordata > Actinopteri > Acanthuriformes > Acanthuridae > Ctenochaetus > Ctenochaetus hawaiiensis. Next base: position 1,399,388 of record JAPZDY010000017.1, read on the forward strand.
TAAAAATAAGGTGAATGAACCAAGTTGGTCACCCTCACCATTGATCCCATGTCAGTGTTTTTCATCCCTTTTTATTCTTTTTTTTTTTTTTTGGTTTTGTTTTTGTTCATTTTTGCCATCACATTTCATTTTTGTAACAACATGCATCATCACACTTGCAGATTGGTTTTACTTTTTAATTTTATTTTTTTTTACCGGTGCTTTTAATGAGTGGTAGCATTAAATAAATAATGCTAAACATTTCAGGTAAGTCCAGGAAAAGACCACAGAGTTCAATCAACAGCCTTTTCATATAATCATCTTATTTTTATTTTATATCAAAGTTTCTGAAAACAGTAGAAATGCTATTAACTCCTTATTTCATGGTAGTTGTAAAAGGCTTTTAGATTGCAGAGGGGGCCTGACCATAAAGGAGTGTCACAAGAATAAAGTTAAATACTGTAATAAGCAAGTGTATCTTGAAAGAATGTTTACAAAAAATCATGCAGAAAATCTTTTTTTTTTCATTTTTTATATATATATATTTATTTATTTTAAGACATTGCAAACAGAGGAATTCCTCTTGGCTAAAAGAGCAAGAACCCTGTTTTTAGGCTCTAGTCTTTACATTGAGTCATATTCATAGAGAAATTAATACACTGAAAATTCAAAACAAAAAAGATGTGGTTGGTACAATTTTACAAGGAACCTGTGAAGTTCACATTAATTTAATTTGTAAAGTGTCAACAACTCATATGGTCCTGTCAGATGGCTGCCCACCTCTGATCCTGGATCTGTAATGAGGTTTCTGCCCGTTTTTCCTCGCCACTGTCGCCAAGTGCTTGCTCATGTGGGAATTGCTCTCAATTGTTGGATCTTCACAAACGGAATTTAGAGTGTGGTCTAGACCTACTCTATATGTTAATCTGTCTTGACACAACTTTGGTCGTGATTTTGAGCTATATAAATAAAATTTGATGGATGAACAAGTCGGTATAAGCTGGTTTGTGTTCACGTCAGTTTTTTCAGTAATTTTTTCATTGCATGTCTAATTTCACATAAAGTTTTGTTCTATCATTTCATCCTCTGCTTTGTTATTTGCCAGCAATTTGTCAGCACAGTCATACTCGAGCATTCCACATGTTTCTGTTTTAATAATGCAGCTGCCACATTCAGGTAGTAACCGTCATTAAGGGCTTTAAAAGTGACCACTCTTCCATCCAACAGATGTCTCCTGATGGT
>JAPZDY010000017.1:1407474-1444501 GCA_029783645.1 Ctenochaetus hawaiiensis
TCACTGTTTAGTCTTTTTGCATCTCTTCATAGTTCTTTCTTCTGTTTTTTAATCTCTTCAACGACATTCATGACTCTTTGTGGCTTTGTGGTCCTTGCATCTCTCTGTGTCAATTTTTTGAGACTCTTGGTGGTTGTTTGCATCTTTCTGTGATCACTTTGTGTCTCTGTTGTAATTTGATTGGCCTTTTAGCAAGAACTGTTAAAAGTCAGTTCATGTGAAAGTTTGATCCATAGGCCATGAGCCTGCATCTAGTAGGCATGTTTAGTAAACCATCAAATCATCATGATACTAACAAGCCAACTACTGATCACCTTCTGCCTCTGATGGAGGAAGCACCACCCTTGTGGCTCCGCCCATGCTTACAGGATAATGAAGCCTGCGATTCACCAAATTTTGCTGAGCAAATCCTGAGGATTATCTCCAGATGAGACTGAAATGTAATGAGGCTTCATGCTGAGCCTTCTGAATTTGCACCCAAAATTCTATTTAAGCCCTCATTAATAATTTCGTTGGCCTAGGACTTTGTAATTCTGTAGCCTTGAAAAGGTAAGGAAAGTTTAAAATGCAGGATACAGAAGTTCAAAGACTGAGAATTCTGTATTTTCCCAAGATGAAGGCTGTAATTGTTCAAAACCTCTAAGAAAGAGGCATGTTTTACAATGAAAGTGTGGTTTTGTGCCTGTTTTTCTGTTTGCTTTTCACACATTTCAGGTACAGTTTTGTCTTCACCTTCTTCTTAAATTGAAGCATCCCCCCAAATAGTCACCTGAAGTGTTTCTTGCCCTATGAAGTTACTGCTCAGTGCCAGTGTGACACCGGTTTTGACAGTTGTCTTTGGTTTTATGTTATAGAAATTAATTATTATCTTACTGAGATATTTTGAGCACAGAATGATGATTTGAACTGACAGTCAGAGATGTTGACATCTGTTTTTCTGCCACTAACTTTTTTCCATTGACACTTCGTGAAAAACATCACATCTGTGTTACATATTAATAGAGGAAAACTACAACAAAGACACTTGCAGCTGCAATGTGAACACGGCTTCCATCTCTCTGTCTGTCTCCCCTCCCTGCTGTTATTTTAATGCTTCTTTCTACCCCGTCAACATGGGAGTCTGCCTGTCCTCCTGCTCTTAATTATGCCTGGACAGGGGCCATGTTCTCAACTTAGTCCCTGAGTGTGTGACACTGAATTAGGCACACTGCTATTTAAAGGCTTATGATGTCCAAGAAAAGAGAATCTGCTTTAACTTTCAATCTGCAGTTTTCCTTGGAGCTATCAGAAAAAAAAATGTGGGTCTCTGATTCCTCTTAAATCTCAGCTGATGTGAAGTCAAGGAAAAAGCTGTTGGGCTTCCTTGATGTTGCTTTGGTTTTCATTGAACGCAGCAGGAGCTGCTTTGTCACTCCTCGATCATAGTTAATGCCTCAAAGGCTCTGCTTGCTGCTGGAAATGAACCCATTTCACACATGAGAATCCATGACTGCTGCATCATTTTTCCTTCATTTTATTGCGGTGAGGAAGATGCATGTGTTGCATGTATTTGTTGTTTTATATTTATGCCTCAATGACAAGAATTTTTGAGGTGTAACAAAAGAGGTTGTCCTATAATTCATGGTATCATGTATCATGGGAATGCATTGTATCATTTCCTCTAGCAATATATTATCAATAATGTGATATTAATTGAAAAAAAACCATCATGTGGGTTGCTGTGGGACACAAATTCCCTGGTTTGTTCTGTAGTTATGATGACTTGCTTGAAGAGGTGATATCAGGACAGCAAGAGATTGGTGATTAACAGATAAGAAAATAGCAACAACAAGCAGCACGACTGCAGTTTTAACCTTCGATGTCAACATTATATCATGTAGCTATTAAACAGACTGTGATCAGAAAATATAATCAAGTTGCTTTACCTTTTCTTGATGCAGAAACGCCGGCGTCAGTGCTGCTGAAGCGTCAAATCTACCGCCTGCAGTTTCCTCCACAGAAATGTCAAATTAGACGTGCTAAATGGAGCACATCAGTTATTGCCTGCCGTTGTGTTCAGGCCCTGATGCTTTTCCACTTTGCTCTCATTTAGCCCATTAAAAGTGGGAGAGTGATCGACGTGAGTGGGGAAATACCAGATCTGGAGATGGGGCAACTTGGAAACCTAAAACCTACGCAGTGTTAGCGCACAGTTTGGCGCTTCAGGAGCAAACACTGAGAGACTGATTAGATGTTGAGATGACAGCTTGCAGCGAAGATTGGCCAAAGTGAAACATGAGACATCTGTAGCTGCTCTGTGCATCATTCTGTGGAATCAAGACTGAAATATGTCCCTGATATTGGATCTAAACAGTTAGAAAGCTGTCACAATATTTCCATTTTTGTGCCAAAGTCTGTGTTATGAGGTTTTGTGTTTGTTTGGATTGACATTTGAATTGACCTCCAGCTGGACATCAGCATACTGTAGTTCTGGCCAGCATAGTGCAAATAACTTCCCATCCACTTACATTTGAAGTTAATTTCCACTTTGATTAAGCAATAAAATAGAAATAATCTTCTTTTTCTTTGTTGGACTAAAGCATCAGACGAATAAACACTTGACATTAAAGGAAAAGTTAGACATTTTAGGAAATGTACTTTGATTCTAGCAGAAAGTTTGAGGACAAGATCAATACCACTCTGATATCTGTCCTCTGTCTATTCGATGCCACAGCCAGCAGCTGGTTAGCCTAGCGTGGCACAGAGATGGATGCTCGGATTTTACAGATGCTACAGTGGTGGAGAACCCAGGAAGTTTCTGCTCCAACCCAAGAAATAGTCACAACCTTTTCTTAAACGGTTGGCTGCTTGACACCTTCATATTCAAAGGACAAACAGTGAACTTATTCAACAATCTGATGGACAGGAAAAGCATTTAAAGCATCCAAATATTCCTTTACGTGTGTGTGGACATAAACTTCAAGAGTCCAAGAAAGAAATAATCCAAAAAGAGAAGACTTTTTATCATTATCACAAATATTTTTCACCTGCTTGTTGTAGCATTTCATGGATATCATGAATTGTTATGCTGAGTGCAATAATCCAACCAGCCGCTTCCCCATTTGCAAACGTCTAAATCCTCATTTTACTGAGACATAATTCATATCTTTAGTAACTTGACTGCAGATTAAAATAAAGCACTGAGGGTTTGCTCAATACTTGGCTGCACAGCACGAGCTTGTAATGGTGGCACCAATGTGGATTTGGCTCGGGCAACCAGGTCAAGAAACAACAATAACATCACAATAATTCTCCCACAGGTCTCTTTATCCTGTTAGGGAAAACAAAGCAAGTGCATCGTTAATTATTTTTAAATAATAGAGGATCCTGTCTGCCAAGTTGTTATCAGATGTCCATCCAGGGGCTGGTTGGCTCCCCATGGCCAACAGTAGCAGGCCGCTGTTTTGCAGGGCATCTCCCAGGTGTAAAAGCAGCGTCCCACTGGATGAATGTGACGCACGGTGCTGCTGAAAGAGAAAGTGCATGCTCAGCAAAACCCTGTAAAGAATAGAGAGCAGGGTGCGTAATAAAACAGCAACAACTGGGCCACGTCAGCCCTCTTCATGCCTGGATTGATTCAGACGATCGGGTCCAAAAACACCACACACATTGTCAAAGCAGATTTACTGAACTACTGAGCTCAACGTGGATGACTGACAGAGCTGTGAGGCTGCTTATTCCTGCAAGAGGTTCACCTCGTATGAGCTGCAGGGTCACAGTACGAATAGGAGGGTTAAATCGACTCTGTCAATCCAGTTATGTCACTGCACAGCACTGCCCTGCCCCTGATGGTATCCGAGGCGTAAAGCTGCTGCTGTTTGACATCTGCCTTGATTTGAATGCATGCGCTCTGTCATATTTTTGGAAAGAAAGAGCTTATGATGGCCTCTTGTTGCTGCCTGCCTTGTTGACTTCAGATCATAGAGGCACGAGGTTGCGTGCCATGTCAGCGGTCTGCAGCGGAGTCACTGTGGTGGAACGGGAAGCTGATTGCTCCTGATCTACAGTGTGGAAATAGAGGAAAATCTGTCCTCGGATACACTTTTAGATCTCATCAATCTGTGATGTTCTTTGTATTTCCAGGGGTTATTTACTCTCTTAGTGAGCCCAATTTGCCTCCACCTGCCTCATCTACTTAGTGACTTCCACCGTCTCCCAGAATGCCTTTTGACAGCCCTCAGAAAATAAGCACAACTTGTTGCTTTCCATCAAAGGTGGGCGTTTTGCACATATAAAGAGACTGAAAGTGCTTTAATCCATCTATGGGTTACTTGTGTAGGCGGAGAGAGCAAGAGAGATGGCAAAACAAAAGCAGGATGCACAGCATTCTGGTTTACTGAGGCTATTGTGGGAGTACTTACTGGTATCTCTGCTTTTTCTTCTGATGATTTCTTACTGTTGATTATTGAACATCAATATAAAATGTTGCCTCAGTGAAGAAATGAAAGACATAGCAATTAATGTTGTGTTTTAAAGATTTCAGATATATCTCATTACGTCCTCAACAGCATTTCTGGATGATTTTTGTGAGAGTTGGAGAAGCAAAACAGGCTTTAAACTGTTTATACTTAAAAAAAAAGGGATTTTGCCTTTAAGACAGCGAGTTATAGCAAAAGCACCAACATGTCGCAGCGGCAGAACTAGGCCGAACATTTCATGGATATCACAGATGCAGTCTGGATAAACCAAACTGCCGGGCTATGATTAGACACGCTAAGATGGAATAAGACGCAGAGGTCTGTGGTTGGTGTCACTCGATAAGAGAGAAAAAGACTTTGTGACGCCGCACAATAAACCGTAGAGAATTGTCCGGTAGCCCCCAGCTGGTGCGAGACATCGCCTGGCACGGCTTTGCATCGGTCTGGCAGGGCCAGGCGCGTTTCAAGACATCACGAGTTGACGGGGCACGGGGCACGCTGTGGCTCTGTTTGTCCCTCGAGGTGTGCTGTATACCGTGGCTACGCCGAAACAAGGAGGGCTGTGTGTTCCTGTCCTGTCTCTGTGCTGCTCTGAAGTGATGTAAGGAGATGAGGGAGCAGAGAGAGGCAGAGTCAGCAGTGACGTTGTGGCAATATGCAGCACGTTAAAGCACCATGTTGTTTGAATAACACCCTCTAATGTCTTTTAAAATAGTGAGTGTCAATAATGCATCTGGTCCTGTGTTTCATTCTTTAGGTGATGTCTCACAGCTCTTTTCCAATGTGTCATTTCTCTTGAACTCTTTCTCTGTTTAATGCAACTTTTATGTGCACCAGGTTGTATTTTTCTCTCAGTCAGATAATTTAATATCTGTTTTTTCGCTGGTCCTGCATTTTTCACACTGAAAAACAGTAACTAGTTAAACTGAGCTACTCAACAGTGTTACCTTCAAGTGTAAATATATCTTAGAGGTGTGCCACATCCAACACCCTGCTAAAATCAATGAATTGTATATTGACTTCTATACACTCCCAGATTTATTTTTCAATACTTATTTCTGACACATGATGATCCAGATAAATTATCCCAAGAAAAATGTCAAACCCACTGAAAAAAACTGAGCAAAGGATAACTTTGCATTGCTTGAGTAAGTCTGGACTAAAGATAGAAATCTTTTCACGCATTTGCACAATTAAATTAACATTTTGTGATAGTTTGGAGCAGTCGCCTCAGAGCCACTCCAGCACTATAAGCAGACAAATATCTCCCCAATTAACTCTGAGTAATTGCTGCAGAAAAATCAACACTTATTAACACTGCAGAATTAGCTGCGTGTGTACCCAATTTTCTCATGGGGATCATCAAAGTTTCATGCAGCCTGAGCTTAAGTGATAATGCATGTCTATATGTGTGTGACGCAGTTCTCCCGCAGTCAGATTATGTCTGAATGGAAAAGTTATTTTTGTGAGTTTATTTTAATTTCAGGAGCAGACTCATTGCTCCTGAAATCAGGCCTGTTTGTTTTTTTTCCTGTCAGCTGTGAGAGCATGCAGATCTCTGCAGTCTATAGTGGATGAGACTCAAACAAATAACCAACGAGGATGAGACCATTAATCACTTTAGACCATCTGACTAAAGAGACTGTCAAGGCTCTGTGCATCACATGGCCAGAGCTGACCCAAATACAAAAGAGCTTTTATCAGGAGATGCAGACAGATGAAAAGCTGCAAGTGTGGATTTAAGTGTCTTTGTAGTTTTTTAAGGATTATGATGTGAAGATAGATAGATAGATAGATAGATAGATAGATAGATAGATAGATAGATAGATAGATAGATAGATAGATAGATAGATTCTGCAAGGAGAATCACAATTATTTAAGAAAAATCCCTTTTTCTCCAATTTATTCTAGGCCAAAATCGGATGTTTTTGACACCTGTTTGACAATATGCAGTAGAATGTGCATTAACCTGAAAAAAAACAGAACATTTAAGAAATACAGTAACAATAAAAGTTTAGTTACAGCCAATAAGCTACTTTTTTCCCAATTAGGTAAGCGAGCTGCCACAGCTAGCTTTAATTTAAGATAAATTTGCGCAAAGCTTTAATTTATAAGTAATGGCTATCTTTTGTAATGATCTGACATGCTGTTATTGTATATAACTAAATGAGGCTCTTGTTAAATTCAGTTATGATAAGAAAAGTTGTACATTTGCAGTTCTCTCCTTTTCAGTAGAGGCAATAAGAACCTTTTGAGTTTGAGAAAACCCAATTTAAAAAGTCACAGCAAACATCTTGACCGGATCAGACCTTTCACTTTGACAGAGAGCACCTCCTGAGTTACTTCACAGCAAGGTTTCCTAGCAAACAGTGAGTTTTCCAGCCGAACCCTTTTATATTTAGACATTATTTGCAGACAGCTAATTCTCTGGTGGCCCTACATGATGACACCAGCTGTGGTTCCTAGAAGATTTATGAAGCAGCTGGGAAGCCTCTGTGTTATGTAACAGAATTCAAATGAGGGAGAGCCAAAACTACCAGCCATTCGGCCACAGTTGGCAAACATGTGCTGCTCTTTCATACCCTTGAGCAAGGCACTGGATCCCTACCAGCTCTTCTATCTTCATGAAAGAGACACACTGTTTTCTGGTGTTTGGGTTGACAAAATTGCAAAAAAAGTACACTCTGATGGCTTTATTTCATGGATATTTTGCAATAGATATCACACTGTTTTTGTGCCTTATCACATTTGGAAATGTACAAACCGCTAATGCCAGTTAAGATTACCATCAGTGGTTATGAACAAGATGGGTTTTCATGGGAAAACGAGAGGAAATTTGGCCCACTTACCAGTGATTCACTTAAATCATAAAACCCTGAGCCAACAAGCAGCATCTGATTCCCATTAACCTACAGTACGAACTCATTCATGGCTTGTTTTAGTTGGTGGTACAGCCTGAAGAGGGAGACCAGAAAGAGGGAAACAAGCCGGCCTGGAAGACTTAATGTGTTTCAGTCAAATTATCTTCACTCAAGGCCTAGAAGGGTTTTGAATATAGTTATGCATGGTCTTGAATTCACAGGCAAAAATCAGGTTTGTCACAGCAGACAGGAGGAGAAATGCGTGTTATATTTGATTTTAACTGCAAATGTTACAGTTTGACTTGTTTCCCTATGGAACCGAGCTTGTGTCAAAAGTTCTTTCTTTGTGTGTCTGTGTCATTTATTCAGCTTTCTGTGACCTGAATGATTTACAGTTTGTTTGTAAAGACTTAAGGCGGCTCTGGAGAGAAGTATAAACTCAGAATAATCAGAATATGAGAAGCAGGTCATATCGGATTCTACTCTCTATGGTTAGTTGTTACCTTGAAGTCTACATTTTATCATTCTCTGCTCAATCCTCTAAGCTTTGTACTGAATCGAAGGCTGTTAAAAGGTCCTGGACACGGTTTCAATGTTTTAAATGCTGAATCCACTGTAAGAGATTTTTTTTTTTCAAAGCCCCAGTTACTCAGCAAGCTCGCAGCCGGTGAGAAATCCTTCAAGTCATGCAGACCAAATACAAATTGGGTTTTACATTTAATTCTAACTGGCATCAAATAGGTCTTAAAAAGGAGGCTTAAATTGCCGTGTCACGGTGGATGTGGGGTTGTAATCACCGCCGTAAATGTCTTTCCCCAGGAGCTTCAGTTTGAGCGACTGACTCGAGAGCTGGAGGAGGAGCGGCAGATTGTGGCGAGCCAGCTGGAGAGGTGCATGCTGGGAGCTGAGTCGCCGGCAGGAGACAGCAGCAGGTAAAGGCTTGACGATATGAAGCTTAAATGTTTCCGGCACTGAATTGCAAATCTTATTTTGCAGCCAAAAAGAAAACATTGCTAATACACAACAAAGAGGTTTCTCTGTTTCCTTATTTTTTTGAGATGTTTAGCAACAAATTGTTGCAATAAAAGTTTTAGAATATTTGAGAACAGCAAATAAAAAACAGCAAATATAAAAAAGGATTTGCAGATGTCCTCATTAACACCAACATAAAAGATCATTGGCTAAATCTCTCATCAGCACAGATTGTCTTATCACAGCTTAGCAACTGTAATAAATCTAGCTTTTCATTTCTCCACATGTTCAAATGATTCACAGTATTCAAGTTCTATTCAAGAGCTTTTTACAGAGTTCTTGTTTAAAGCAAGTCAGCTTGAAGAGCAGCACTTTTAACCAACTTGTGGAGTTTATGTTAGCCTCAATAGCTTGTGACAGCTGATTAAAAATGCAAGCAGACATTATAATTTCAGCCTCTGAAGTCTGATGGTGGTTTGATAGAAATTAAAAGCTATTTTTTGTGCTATTTGAAATCAAGGACCCATTGTTTCCAACAGCATTACTCGAAGTTAGAGTTATGAATTAGCCACAGTTAAAAGCTTGACAAGTCCAGCAACGTCACTTTCACTTCCAGTAACAGTTTTTCCTGCAGGCGCAGAAGATTTTCTACTGTTTGAATGTGTTTTATGTTTATAAAAATCTGATCTCAGACTGAAATGGAACATTTGTACCATTTGAGCACTTATTCATTTATTCATGTCCTGTCAAGTTTCCATCCTCTTGTGATTACCTGCCTTGATATGTTTCACCTGTGTTGATTGACCCACCTGTGTCCCACTGCTCCCAGTGTGTTTGTAGTCTTTGTCTTTGACAGTTCCTCTGTCTTGTTTCCTGGGTCTTGTCTCTATTTCCGTTTCTGTTTCCAATCCTGTGTTCGCTCCCTGGTCTCCTGCGTACCTGTTGACTTCATGTTTCCCAGTTTGTTGTTTTATTTAGATCTGTTATTTCTTGATTTTTCAATTTTGTGGTTCACCTTTTTTGCTCTCATGATTTTTGTTTTTTTTAAGCTTTTTTATTTTTAAATTAAAGCTAATTTTTTATCAGTTTATCCCTGAGTCAGCGTTTTGCTTCGTTCTCACGCTGTAACAAAATTTAGTGTTAAGCTCACATATGAATATATTTTATATATATTTTTATTTAACTTTAATATGATGTACCTAAAAAGCATCAAGATGTTGATTTAAGGTAAAAGATTGTGCCTCCAATCATCGTAAATATTTGACAGTCAGTATGAGGGCTTTGATTTGGTCATAATCTTGCAGTTAACAGTATTTTTTGCCTCAACAAAACTTACTGTTGTTATCAGCAGAAAAGATTTGTTTCCCTGCTGCAGGTGTTTTCTCCACCCTGATAAAACATTTCATGGCTGTGCATGAGGTTGTTTCACATGTCGGATCCCTAGCTGGGGTCGGCTGACTTCATTTCATTTTTATCAAACCGAAAAAGCAAGCTGAAATTCTCACAATATTGAGCGAGGCTTCATTCTTTACAAGATTCTCATAGACGGTGAGGAAATGTTTCAAAGGCGAAAGATTTCTCACATTTATTTCCGTTACATTAGAAACTCTTCCTCTTCCTTGAATGATTGGACATCTGATTTGATTTACGTCTCTGTCTGCTTTCTCCTCTCCTCCATTTCCTCCTCTTCTGTTCTGCTCAAGCTCATCTGAGAAGTCGTTTGCATGGCGATCTGCAGGTACGATTTCATACTTTCTAACCTTAAACATTCATTATAATTAGCTATTTCTTTTAGAGGATAAAAATAGGAAGATTAGATTTTAAAACCACAAGTGGTCCTATTGTAAGCAAAAGGTTCTACAGCACAAAATCACTTTCAATCTTGGTAGTTTTGGAACTAAAGAAAGCATTTTTCCAAAATGTAGAAAGTCATTTTAGCCTCCAAATGGCTGAAAATTGCCAGTTTACAGCAGCAGCCAGTGAAGCAAAAACAAAACAATGTTTCCGCCAGTGTATATTAGTTTTAAAATGGACACATTTACTATTCTGTCACAGATCCCTCGACTCTTTTCCTGGACCATTTTTCACTGTCAGCTTTCCAATAAAACAGAAGTACTGCTTTAAAAGAATCCTTACTTTCAGTTTCTTAGATTAAGAGGATTCTGTCTGCAGAGATGATGCCACTAAATTGTTTCCATATGCACTTTGTTTTCGTATTTCGTGTTGCCATTTTGTAGGTTAAAATGTCACTTTTTCAGCCTTTGGGAATCTAAATTCACACATAAATGTTTTCATAACAGTCTGGCCAGGATTTGTTGTATGTCTTTAACCTCATGGCAAATGCTTTGGCAGGCGGAGAGTCGCAGGGCGGAGCCATGGAGGCGTCTGGATGTCCTGGTCATCACCTGGAGGCGGAGGAGGGGCTCTACCTGCCTGAACCGGACCGCGCTTCTTTACATGGCAGTGAGGGTCTGTTAAATGTACACAGCACATGGTTTGAAGAGAATTTTTTGGCAGAATCTGAGGGAAAAGCAACATTTTTGGTTTCTTAAAGTGTGGTTGGCTGTTGGTCAAGTTATGGACTTGGTTATGGATGATTTTGAACTAAAATGAAACCTGAGCCATGAATCTGACCTGATTAAATCAAATAAGACTTTCTTAACTTTATCTTTGTCACACTCAAAACCTGCAACTATCATCTGCTGAATCCTTTTTGGAGTGAAAAAGTTTGCAGCATCACCTCTTTCCAGCTGTGCTGCACCCACTTCATGCCAGTTAGGCTCAGAAAAAAAACAGAAATGCAGAAATCTGTGCTATGAATTACCAAAACTGACAAGAAAACCCTCTTACCCGAGTAAGAAATTGATTACAAAAATCTGTCTTCAGTGCCTTTTAAACACATTACTTGAGTCTTCACTTGGACTTGGAAAATTCCATGCACTGTTGTAATATTTTTATCTGCTCTTTCAACACTTTCAGTCCTGGTTGATGGCTCTAATTTCAAGAAGACACTGTAGTTCATAGAAAATATTTAGAATGGAGGAAAAAAAGTACATTTGCTGGACTATTTCCAGTGGTGAATTAATCCCTATTTGGTGCTCTTGTGAATATTCAGGGCAGCAAGACAGTTGATAGGATTTTACTGACATACACTAAAAAGTTTTGCCAGACGTGTCCTTAAAGTTCATGTCCTGATTTTTCACCAGGTGCCAAAAAATTCTTCTAAATCCAGAAGGTAGAGTTATATATTGTCGGTCAATTTGCTGCCCTGGTTGCCACCCACATAAACACTTCCACAGTGTTTGATACCGAGTGAAGGAAATCTGAACCTCTATAAAAGACTCTGCAGATCTCACCTGTAAAAGACGCTACAGTAGGAGGTTGATGCTTGTGCTTTTTCTGGCAGAAGCTCAGGTTTATGTTAAATTATGAATAAAAGTAAAAAATATTGTGAGTATAAACAGTAAGAACCATCTATTTACCATCTGCTCAGATCAGTTTAAATCACCCAAAACACGAAATCTGTCACCTCTCTGCTTTCTAAATTTACTCTTTATTTTGAAGAGGCTTGTCGGAGAGGTTTCGCATGTTTTCACACCTGGGAGCTCTGCAGCAACAACCACAGCCTGTCGCTGTTGGACATTAGGCATCTTCAGTGGAGCGGTTGACACTTGGGTCCATCAAGTTCCCTCAAAGCTTGTGTTAAACCGCGAAACATGGGTGGCCGGTAGAGCAAAGCATTGATGCAGTCAGCGCAGCTGTGAATTTTATTCATGCAGGAGGCTTACTGTTTTATATTATTTTTGAGCAGATTGCATAAAGGGATGCAACTGTTTTTTAAATCTTTGTGTCAGTTCATCAAAACTTTGCAACATAACACAGTTTATCTAAAAAAGCCTGTTTCTTCTACATTAAATTAGATTGTTAAACATGTTTTCAGAAATAAGTTTGCCTTTGGTCTTGTTTGTGGTTGGAGTGGACTTAAATTATAAAAATATCCCAGCATGCTCCCTCCTCTCAACCTACAGAAGAAAGTAGGCCAGCATTATTGAAGCTGTACAGTTTATGCAGATTGTTCCAGGAAAAGCATAAAGGCTAATGCAGATTTCCATGCGTATGTATTTATATGCATAATGCCTCTGAACAAGTTGAAAGCCAAGTGAGATAATATGCAAATCATTAAACCACAGTGGCTGATGCGATGGCGGCTGCGCTGATCAGTTTGATCACACATCAGACTTCACATGTCACAAAAGACACTGAGCGGTTGTAATGGCGGCAGAGTGTTTTCCTTACTCTCTTCAGTTTGGCGCTTCCTCACCTTCTTATCTCTCTCCCTTCAGGCTCAGGAGGTCACTCGGCCCAGATGACCTCGTACTCAGACAGCGGCTACCAGGACAGCAGTGTTAGTTATTACAGCAACCAGAATGTGGTGCGTTCAGAGCCCCGAGCCTCATTATCGAGGAGCCCGAGAGCTGAGGGTCAGGCCTCTGGGCAGGTAGGCCTGATCTCTGTTGGGTTATGCAATGAGCAATTTGAATCATTGAATTATAATTACTAAGTTGTTTGAGAAGAGCAGAGTCACGTTTACACTTGTGCAAATCTAAAAAGATGCATATAAATATATTTACACAAAGATCCGTTTGAAAATTTGAGCAAAAAGTAGAAAAAAATCACAAGGTAAAAAGTGAATTCTTGACCTTTGAAAGAGCAGCTAAGAAAACAGAGAAAATATCTTAGAGCCCTTTTAGTTTCTATTATGGAGCTTCTGATCAAAAACATGATCTTCATCAGAAGATGGTGTCTTGACCATTTTTTAAAACTCTCCTCTAATCACCGGTTGTCAACCAACTAACAGATGAGCTTTGTAGTTACAACATAAACTATAATAGCAAAATAATAGTTTGTGAAGGTGATTAATTTTCAAAAAGAAGTGTAGAAAAAACACGTGTATGTTGAAAAATTACTTCAGTGTTTTCTGCCAAAAATCCACTCATTTAAACATCTATAATAACATCACAACTTGGCTTTTTGTAGTTTCTGATGAAGACCACATAACATGATTGAAAGCTCCAGTGCAGCTACTTGATTGATCCTTTAGGAGAAATCACTTTCTTACTTGAAAAATATTCATCTGCCTCCCACATGTGACTATTTTTCAAACTGGTGTCACCTGGAATATTTGTCAGTTTTTTTGCCGTTGATAATAACACTCATCTCTGCAGACAGCCGGCAGGGGCTCAGTAATGACTGTCATGAATGATGAACATCAGCTTAACCCTTTAAATCAAATGTAGTCTTTATGTAAAACTGTTCAGACTCAAACAGCATCAGCTCCTTTCATTGTGGCTGATAATCACATGACGGCAGACACAGGAATGACAGATAACAGGGAGCCCATTTGAATTTTTTCCTCATTTATTCCAAACCAGGCAGCCTGGATGAGCTTACAGGCCTCGTCTCTTAGTTTTTCTTTAAGGCGTTTGAGGCTTTGATGGATTAAAGCGGCACAGATCTGCATCCAGTTCACTGAGTCTGTAACTGAGGGACATTATAGGTTTGGTAATAAGGAGGAAAAAGTAAATGTCTATCATCATAAACATGAAATATTTAGTCAAATTGTCCCTGAAGTGTAATATATTTACCACTTGCAGAGCTCAGCCTACAGTATAATGAATTTAGACATTTATTCAAAGGCACGCACGTTCAGTAACTTGGACAAATAAAAAGGATAATGATGCCCTTCATCCGATGTGATAAAGCCTTCTGCCTCCAAGCGTCACATCACTGGTAATTGGCCCGTATATTTGCAAATGGGAGCAGCGCAGTGTGCACACTCTAATTTTCATTTTCAGGTATTTATTTGGAAAAAAAAAATCAGTGATGTTGAACTGATGAATTTTCAACAGTGTTATGGATATTATACTTGACATTTTTGTTGTTTTGGGCCCCAAGGAGCACATGGATGGCAGGAATCAATGAATCTCAATTAAAAATAAACAAAATGTCATTAAATGTCATTTCACTCCTGACTTACTGTAGACAGGTTTTACTGAAGCAAAAGGTGAAAGGAAGAAGGTGCTGACACTCTTCTTTACACAATGACTGCATATTATCACAAAATATAAATAAGCAGGATGCAAAAACCAGCAATCAAAAGATCAAATCATATGCATTCTTATCTCTTTTGCATCAAATTTATTATCTGAGCTTTTGGTTGCAACACTCTGTCAGTGCGGATGCTTTGAATGTGTTTTGATTTTGCTTGTTTTGTAGGAAATAATGGTTGGATAGTACAGCAAAAATAGAAGTTTTGAGAAAATATTTCAATCTATAATACACCTCTTTAAGTAAGGGTGTGTCTTTTCCTAAAATTGTTTTGCATTTGTGTTTTAATTGTTCTCATTCTCTAGATTTCCTCTTAATGATCGTCTTTCATGGAGGCTATGCTGCATAGTCATAAGAGTGTGCTTCCAGGCATTTACTAGATATTAAACACATGCATATTTGTGTACATGCATAATTTAATGCTATTTGCTCAAGCATGATGACCTGTGAAAATCAAAGGGGATTTTATGAAGCATAAATGAAAACAGATGGCTCATTATCACACAATACGAAATGTCACATTGACAGTCATTCTTCTGCCATCGTCTTCACAGGTGTCTGGCCGGATGTTACGGAGGATGGCCTCCCTCCCCTCCAGGAGCCAGTCACCTGGTTGTGGCACTGCTGGTACTGTCTCCCCCTCCCGCATCTCCCTGCGAACATCCCAAGGCAGCACCTACGATTCGCCCATCCTGTCTGAGCCCAAACCTCTGGCCGCCGTGTTCCCTGGCACCAGCATGCCGCCCTCCTGCCCCTCGCCCACCTCCCCGACCGACGGCACGCAGGCCTTAGGTGGCGGAGGAGGAGGAGGAGGTGTGTCAGTGGGAGGAGGTGGTGGAGGTCGCCTGGGCTCCACTCTCTCTCTGGTGGAGGGAAAAGGTTTGACGGGGTCACCGCTGCGGTCGGGGATGACGGCGGTACCGCAGCACTACGGCTCCACGCTGCCCAGGCAGAGCCAGCCACTGGCATACGGAGCTGATCCATACGGTCTGTACCAGAGGAGCGCACTGCCCCGCCCAGACAGCCTCATAGGTCAGTCTGCCACCTCTGTCTAACATCTGGTTGCATTAGCCTCAGTTTACTGAATTTTACCTGGTTATTCTTTGATGAAGATGTCTTTATCTGTTAAGCTGCTGTTGTCTTGTGTTAATTGTGCAACAATATTACAGGCTTATTCACACCAAACCATAAAAGCAGGTGCATTCAGTGACGCCCTCTGTGCACCCAAGACCCAACACTCTGCTTTTATGGCTGCATTTGCATGATTGAAACAGGGGTCCATGTCTGGTGAAAGCAGCTGTAGATGGAACATAAGAGGCAAAGCAGACTTGAGTTTGTCAGTTTTACAGGTTTTAACTTAAGTAGATTAGAGGCTGACTGATGTGATTGCATGAGTGTCTGTTTTTCCACACTGCAGTTTGTTTCATTGTAAGATGTTAAAC
Organism: Ctenochaetus hawaiiensis; assembly: GCA_029783645.1. Classification (NCBI taxonomy): domain Eukaryota; kingdom Metazoa; phylum Chordata; class Actinopteri; order Acanthuriformes; family Acanthuridae; genus Ctenochaetus; species Ctenochaetus hawaiiensis. Next base: position 1,423,315 of record JAPZDY010000017.1, read on the forward strand.
TACACTAATGCCTGGAGCATTTTCCGTTGCACATTGTTCATATTGTGTCTTTGCATAAAGAAGTAGGCGATGTTTATGCTAATGTTCATATATTTCTATGCTACGTTTGTAATTTGCACTTGTTTGTACAGTCAAAATAAGCAGTATCCATCAAGCTCACTGCATAAAAACCAAGTTAAATATGCTGTTTGCCACAGTCAGCGATGTGACAGCTACTTGTCACAGTGCTGCAGAGGGGGGTGGGGGTGCGGTGGAAGTCCCTGAAGGGAGACTGGCTAGCAGAAAATCACATGAGACTTCCATGAGAGACTCTGCATGAATATCCACGTTCTTCAGAGAGTAAAAGATCCTCTGGGATCCTTCCATCCTGCGTCCTTGGCAGTCTTTTGCTTTGTAATGGTGCTTTGATATTAAATTACACACAGGCGTCGAAGGCTAATGACTGCATAGTGAGTGAACGCCTCAGTCTTCCTGACAGCCTCCACTCACTCCTCCATCCTTCGAAGTCCGTCAAGTTAAAGAGGTCCAGTTTGTGCCCTGGATGGTTTCCCAGTCAAACTCAACCAGGTCAAAATCTAGGCCGGAAAAACTCACGTCAGGTTTCCTCTGAATAAAAACACTTCACTGCAGAGTTTTGTGCACCGCAGCTGCAGTAAAATATGGTTTATATTTTGCAGTCAAGTGTATGTGTGTGTGTTTGTGAATGTCTTCAGCAGACCCTCCCCTCGTAAATAAACAAAGCCACGCTCCACGGCCTTGAAAACATTTCCTCTATTGATTTAATAACCTTTCCTTTGTCCAGAGAAAGTTGACTGAGCAATGCTGATTTAATATTGTAGCACACAACATTTTCACAGAGCCGACTTCCTTGTATCTCCGCAGCAGTTGGAACGATCAAATAAAGCTGCATGTTGAACAAAATAACTTTCAGGAAAACTGCAAGCTCTGCAGGTGATTTTATCTCCATCCAGGCTTAGGGAGCTCATTTCATGGAGTTCCTTTTGAAATTATCTTTAAGCACTGGCAGATAATTCTGCTGGGTTTGATGAAATTTTATTTGATGCATGCCAATAAGAAAAATAAGGAGTGTAATCTTTGAAGCGGGGAGGATTTCACTAAGTTTTGAACTCCGTCTTAATTCAAATCTTGTTGTTTGATGGATCTGCAGCAGATTGAAGTAAAAATAACCCAGACGAAGATCACAATGCAGCTTTTAAAACCCACAGTCTAAATGAGCAGAATGCAGTGGATCACAGTTCCCTGGTGTAGAGTTCTTCCACTGGAACTTCTTTCTCATGCGCTGTTTAGCAAATTGATGCCTGGAGAACAAACCGTGTTAGTATCTATCGGTCTCAATATGAGTCAGTCAATAGGGAGCAAAAGAAAGCAGCGGGTGGTTGTAGTTCAGTTCCAAAGCATGAGGAGGGTTTCCTTTCAAATTTCCAACTGAATCATGACTCGATGCTCACTTTCAGATGCTCTATTTTTAGCAAATTGGAAGTTAATTACCTACAGTGCAGCACACACAGAGTAATGTTTCGTTCATGTGCTCCAGGATGCTAAGTCGTCTTCATATTCCTTCTTCTGCCTTCACAGAAACATAGATCTTTATTAGGCAAAGCAAATAGATGCATAAACAAAATGAAGATGGATTCTCAAGCGCAATACTGCATAGAATTTGTCCCAAATGTACATTATTAAACCATAAATTGTACACTGTGACTAATGTGATAAGGCTGTGTTTTAACATTTAAAATAAATGAGAGTCATGTTGAAGGCTACATCACTTTCTACCCAAGAGAAATCATAAGAGACGTGCTCCAAAAGCATATTGCATTCACCAAAGGAAAAAAATTGTAGATTTTATCTTGTAATTATGGCTTTCTGTCTGATAATTATGAGAAAAGGCCTTATAATTAAGAGACAAAAGGTGTTGGTCATATTTTGTGATCTGATTACAGATTTCAGCTAAATTGCCAGTTCAAACCCTTTATTAGACTTTATTGCATGCTTTATTTTGATAGCTGTTAAATGAATATAAACATAGTACTTAGAGCCTCACAATTCAATCTGAGTGATGCATTTCTGCTGTATCATTTTTTTTTAAAGAAATCTACTCGTTCATCTTTGGGCAGGTCAGAGTCAGAGGGTCTAAAATAAATATGCCCCAAATTTGTGGGTTAATGCTCATTTAATGTGAGTATTGCCTGTCTTTAATTGAACTCCAATATCTCTTGAATTAAAAAATTAGATTAAATTTAACGACTGATCCATGACCTCAGAAAAGCCCTAACTTCAGGATAGCATCAGTACTTTTAGATTTCAGTATGTAAAAAATAGCTGCATATGTTTTAAATGATTTATTCTTGTCCGAACTGTCCAACAAGCTTTTTCACCTTTTTCCTAACAATTTATTGTCGTTATGTTTTCACTTTTTGCTTTTATTCAGTGTGAATCTACAATAAACCCAACTCTTGTTTGGAATAAATATATACAGTACAGAAGTGGGGCAGAGTTCTGGTCCTGTGTTACTGCAGCTCTGCTCATTTTGTTCCATCTAACGAGACCGACACCTGGGACTCCAGCTGAATTCAATTCAGCCAACTAGCTGGTGGGACAGACAGAGACCCAGCAGGGCTGCAGCACTGCAGCATCACCACTGCTACTCTATCACAGTTAAAGTCAAAGCAGGAACGAGGAGTTTACAAGTAGGATTATTTTTCATTATTAATCAGTCTTTCAGTCAGTGTTTTGATTAATCAGATATTTTGTTCATAAATCATGAAAAAGTGAAGAAAAATATGTTTACAGGTTTCGGAGCCCAACCTGACCCTCTGAACTGCGTGTAACTCTTAAAGATATTTAATTTGAACAGTGAAAAACAGATAATTGTTGTTTTGAAGCAGAACTGTGCAAATGTTAGCTGTTTTTTATGATATCTGTTTATGTGGATCACTATTCGCTGCCTTGGCAACAACCAATGTTCTGGGGTCCAAATGCGAAAATATATTCAGTCAATAAAACTGTTAAAATATCAATTACACACAAGCCAATAAAATGCAAGCCAAATATACGATACACAAATGAAACAACTGACAGTAAAGCCTTTAACATTATCTTTTGGAAAACAAACTGTTCCGTTTAAAAATAAGATTTTTGTCCGTGTCTGATATTCACTCATATTTTTAAGGTGTCTAAGAACTAAATCGATCAAAACCTTCAGCACGACTTTCAGTGCACAGTCTCCAACCAGCTAATCCTAGCAAGGTAGTAACAACGCTAAACCTGAAGTGAATGAGGATTTTACAGGGATGCTGATGTTGAGGAGAAATTGATTGACATCCCTGGAAATCCAACCTTTGACTTTGTGCCGGCTGAGAAACTTGAGAGGGGATTATTTCTGGCAGGCTGTTCATTGGATCTGCCTTACAGATGTCTTTAAGGAATCTATGGAGCGAATTTCAAACCAGAACAAACTAAAATACTGTAGTTTTATTCCAGATCATTTAAAAATTGTTTCAGATTCTTGATGATTTTTAATAACATGATCTTTCTTTTCAAACCTTCTCAAACCTGCTGAAGCTCATCCTTTCTTATTAACTGCTCATCTACAGCTCCCTCACTCCAGACTGCTGTGCTTGATGATTTACAGTTGTAGAAGTGCTGCTGATGCTGCAGCGACGCAGATTTATTGCCCCGTCCTGCCCTCTGTCACTTTGCTAAGCCGCTCCCACTGACCCATATACGGGTGTTTCTATCACAAAGCCATGTGAAGTATCAGCATGTGATTATCTGTTGACGGCACTAGAAGGCTTTTTTAATGCTGCCATCAGCGTGTGTGTGCATTAATTTGACCCATGTCCTTAGCTTATGTGTGTTTTCTGCGTGTGCATCAGTATGAGTGTTTGTGTGGATGTCAGTGATGTGCACATGCATTCATGCACCTTTTGTGTTGTGCTTTTGTTGTGCATGTGTGAAAAGAGGATGGAGGCAAAGTCAGTGAACTAGATGAAATGCCTCCTGTTCTCTAGCTGGGTGATTTTTATCCTTCAGTGCTACTAAGTGGCCTAATACGTCGCTTAAGTCCTTATTCCCACTTATCCTGCAGATCCAGCATAATCCCAGATTACATAAGGTAGATAAGCAATAGATGGATACAAGATTAGGCTATTACTGATCAGCAGCACTCGTAGCTTAGGTAGTGAAACCTGGTGAGCCGCCAAAACAGGAGCGTAAGCTGTGAGATGATCTCTTTATCGTGGAAAAAAAAAATGCAGCGTCACCAGCGAGTTGAGGTTTTGAACTCTGAGTGTCCGTGATTGAACTTGAAATCAATGAGGTATTTGAAGCCACATTAAATGACAGACTTGTTATCATGGAGTGCAGTGATTGTCGACCAGAGGTTCTTGTACTAAAAGGTTCTTCTGCAGTCACCACGGGTATGAGGACGTTAGTAGGTTAAAGTAATTGAAAAAACAAGAATCACAACTTGATCTGGAATTTCTTTTTGATATTTTGAGTCTTTTCTACCACAGTGTTTCAATGTTTCAGTGCATGAAAACTTCAGCAAGCAACAAGGAATCTAAATAGTTAGCTAAAAGTAATATTAATGAATAAATTGAAGAAATAGCTTGCTGCAAGAATCAGGTAATAGTTAGAGGTAACTGATTAACTGTTAAAATAGTCATATAACTGATAAAGAGCTAAGATACAGCTAAATGCATTGAGAATTGAAATAGTTTAAATTTAGAGTTTAGTTAAATGATAAAAAAACAAAAAGTAGTAAATAAATGCTTTTAACAGTTAAACACAATAACCAAACAGTTCATACTGAGTTCAATTCGGAAATATGGCACTTTAAAAAATGTCTGTTTGATTTGATCTTCAAGCATTGGGTAGTTTAAGCTTCCTCTAACCCGAAGGTCACAGTTTTCGTTTGTGTCCTTCACTGCTAAAGAGCCACCAAGAAAGACACCAAGGTCCCGCTTTAACAGCAAAGTGCCAAAGCAAAGTGCACATTATCATTTTTTCCAGAGAAACGCTCTTTGCGATAAGATACCAGGGTTTCCTTCTGGTTCAAAGGGAGATTTTTGTAAATCAGGAACACAGAACTGCAGAAGCAAACAGCTCCTTCATCACCAGCTCAGAGTACAAACTGTGTGCCTCTGCTGTTGGACTGATCTGCCGAGGCTGCCCCACCCCCCCCACCCCCTCGTGCCCTAAAGCCTCTTTATAATTGGAGTGCTCTTTAAACTGATCTGCTCTGAGATTGGAGGATGGAGAAAAAAAACCCTCTGCTCTGCTTGTTTGACTTACTGATGACGGTGCCTTCAGCAGACGCTGTGTGACCACAGTCTTTATGTGTTTTATAAGCACAAAAACAGTTGGGACAAGTTGGCGTTATGAAATGCAGTTTGTGGCACGATGTCCGTTTGCATCACCTCACTTACAGATGGTTTGTATGCGAGCCAAATAAGTAGATGTGCATATGATTTATGTAAGATCCTGTTAGGCAAAAAGAGACTTTGTTCAGTCGTTGAGGATATTACACAACTTTTTCTTCATTGAAGTATGATTTGATTATTCATGCGGCTATTCAAACATCATAAAGTGAAATTTCTTGACTGAACTGACGACGTTACCTTGTAAGAATGTGGATTTTAAACAGCTTCACTCATAACTCATAATCTTTACTGTAAGTAATTATAAAACAGTTTGTTTTCCTGCATTCTTATTTGGTGTCTTCTGACCAAAGTGTCCAACTTCCACCATGATCAAGTTATTATTTATTTTCATTTGAATATTTATTTACATAATGTCATGAGTGATGGCTACAAACATCTAAAAATATATTGCTGAATGTTTAAAAGAACCTTATTTTGAAGTGTTAAATACTCCTATAAATTAAATACTCCATTTTTCCCCCCGAAAATGTTTATGTTGTTAATATAATGAAGTTTTTTTGTTTCCTCTGGTGTATCAGGGCTTCACAGCTCGTACGCCGGCCACGCAGGGCAGATAGATCCGGAGCTGAGGGCGGCGCTGTCCCCAGACTGCCACATGACGCCTGTGTTCGACGAGCGTTCCTTCCACAGCCCCCTCTACCACAGCCCCACCCATGACCCCCAGGGCTCCCTCTACAGGACTAACGCAGGTACTGCAGCCTCTCAAATGTTTTCTAAATAAGTTACTTAGCACGCACTGAATAGTAATCATTTCACATGAGTCTGTTCAACTGTGTGTTCTCATGTGAGACTTGACTTCTTAAATTGTTTATACCTTAAAAAATAATTAAATTAATTTGATAATTTTTTAAATCTGCAAATGCATATTTCAGGAGGTCATTTTAAGAAATAAGACCACATTTAAACAATAAAATTGACACTACTGAACAGAAATTCAGCTGAAATTATTTTCTGAGAGAAGTTGTCATGTTGGTCCTTATTTTCCTGGTACAAGTTTTCTGGTAAGAACGTGGTAAAAGCAGAATTAGTAACCTTAATCTTTTCAAATAAGTCAGAAACCCTCATGTGACTTTTAGCTGCTTTATCATCATCACAGAGAATTACTCAAACAACCTCATTTTTCACTCCAGCATCCAGGGTTTGGTTTCACATCTGCTCAGAAGATTATTTCTCTAAAATCTGTGGCGGAAATCACAGTTTACAGCCACAGGAACTGTTGTTATTATCGCTCCCTGAGGTCAGAACTTAATTAGGCTGAAACCTTTCATGTACTCTGCTGCCTCTTAATTGAGGCCTTTGCAGAATGATTTAAAGCTGAAAGCTCTGCGGAGTTTGATAGCGGAAGATCTAAGGAGCCATTTTAGTTTCGTTTAGTCAAGATTTTAACAGGTTTGTGGCCTGTGAGACTGCTGCTGCTTTTAAACGGTCTAATGCATGTTCAAGCACTTATGTAAGATATTAGCTTCTCTTTCATGTGACCTTGGATGTATTTTACATGTGTAAATAGCTGCAAACTGCCTTCAATCTTGATGCTGCTTTCTTAAATCCCAAGAAGGCAAAACATGGATTTTATTTATCCAAACATCATGCTCTTCATCTTTTCCTCAGGTATGGGAACCCTCCCGCGGACCACAAGCCACTGCAGCACGCTGCCGTACCAAAGAAGCAGCTACGGGCTGAGCACTGCAGCTCTGTACGTCGACTCCTACAGGGTCTCTGGTGAGCCTGTCTTCTCCCAGCGGCACTCTGGACTCGTGGATCGGGTGGCCACACGGACCCCATCCATCGAGAGCATCCATAAGGACCCCAGGTACTCACACACACACAAACACACACAAACACTCATGCAGATATATGAAGATATGCAGGAGTGATGTAAAGAAGTTCTACCCACTTAGCATGTTTATTGTCTTGCTAACAGTTGCTAACATTAGCTGAATAATAATAATAACAAAACACTATTGAAGCTGATTGAAATAATAAAAGTTTTCCAGGTGTAAAGTTCTGCAGAAATGACTCATTTTTGTAGATAAACTTGAAAGTTGGCAGTGAAAGTGAAAGTTTCCTCTCTGTTTCCCCTCAGGGAGTTCGCTTGGCGTGACCCCGAGCTGCCAGAGGTCATCCACATGCTACAGCATCACTTCCCCTCAGTCCAGGCCAACGCCGCCGCCTACCTGCAGCACCTGTGTTATGGAGACAACCGGGTCAAGGTGGAGGTAAGGTGACGGGACACGCTGGGCTAAGTAAAAATAACACGACACACGTCACAGACATGAGTCACTCGACAGGTGAGAGAAGTTTGATTCTCTGACTAAGACAGTAACACTTTTAAAATGTTTTCAGCTCTGACAGTTTCACAGTTTTTACTGTTCAAAAAAACTTGTTTAAAGTGGCTCCTCAGAACTTATTTAATATAAAGTTTCAGGACCAACAAGACATTCATTCATACATATATTAAATTATTTTTATGGTTATTTATAGTAATTAGCACAAAAAAAGTTACCAAGTCAGACAGAAACACCAGCAATAATAAATAAAAATTATAAATGAAATAATTTAACAAAAAGGGTGTTCACTAATTGCTGCTCCCAGACTGTTAAATGTAGAATTTGTCTTTTTTTTTAATATAATTTATAAACTAAATTGTTCTGTTTTTACACAGCTATTCAGACAAAATAGGCATCTTAAGACATCCTGGCTTTGGGAGCTACTTGCTTTTAAATTTTTCATTATTTTCTGACATCTTTTACATTAAATGCTTAATTAAAAGAGGTTAGAGAGATTTATTGATATGGTAAACAGTAACTCGATCTAACACCAGTCAGCATAATGGTAAACCAAAGCAAACAGTATAATACAATGATGTAACAAATAATGTAATGGTTGCTCATCTACATCGCCTCAGATATCTCCTGTTGTATCCCTGCAGCTTCTTAGAATTTATTCTCAGCTTCCAGGGTTTGAAATTTGACTTTTTTTTAGATCATCGATGCCAAACTCTGATGCAATGCGCCATCTGCTAAAACAAAACTTTAAATATCGCTGGTGCCAAATGTGCCGACGCACCGACACGCTGTCTCTTTGCTCTGCTTCCCGTGCAATAAATAACTCTGCCACCATGACGAAGCTCCATGCGAGCTTCATGCCGTTTGGTGTGTTTGGTGATGAGCTTTTAATTAGCCTTTGGAGCAGCCTGGACACACGCCTGCTCATTTAGCCAGAAACAAATGTTTCCAGTGACGGTTTGAACAGAGAATCAGAGAAAAACAGGGAGTGTCTGCTGCTCTCCTGAGACGGGTTTATTTCGAGATGACACAGGAAAGTTTTGAACATGCTGCAGTGACGCTTTTGCTTGTTTCAGCTCAGGTTTTATTACAAAGTAGCTCAAAATCACTGTTACATGAAATTAGTGCAGAGTTTCTGCTTGGACAGTTATTTGTATTAATTTGATTTTTTTTTTGTTTTTTTGCAAAGAAACATCAAAACTGGCAAAACTTTTCATGACATCAGTAATTTGCTTTGATTTGCAGGCTTTTAAACAGGAATAACTTGCATGCATAAATAATGAACATTATTTCTGTGCAAATGATGACAGATGACAGGGAAGCAACGAAAAATGTGCAATTTATCATCTGCCAAAGTGTGTTTCTCCTGGATTTAAAGAGTTCCTGTCTTTTAAAAGGCTTTTTTTTTTCTCATCACTGTTACCATTTTAACCCAAAACAAACAGTGATGTCACATTGTACCAAAACACCCTGTAGTACATTGCTACATCACATAGTGTGTAAATTTAGGAAAGACCTATATTAAAGTAAATATTTTAGTAAACCTAAAATTTAACTTTCTCTCTTTGGCCATGAACTTACCAGCTCTTGTTCATAGTTTGTGTGTAACTTGGCATGAGGTTCATCCTTCCCTGTGATTGGTTCCTGGTCTGCAGGTGTGTCACTTGGGAGGGATCCAGCACCTGGTGGACCAGCTGGATCACAAGGTGGCCGAGGTCCAGAAGAGCGCCTGTGGGGCCCTGAGGAACCTGGTGTACGGCAAGGCCACCGACAACAACAAGGTGGCGCTGAGGAACTGCGGCGGCGTGCCCGCCCTGCTGCGCCTCCTCAGGAAAACAACTGACAACGAAGTCCGTGAGCTGGTCACCGGTATGTCTGGTCAGGTTTAGTTAAAGATGCTGAGAGGCGCTTTCAGACAAGCAAGAACTGAAAGAACTTGCATCTGCACATTTGCGAAATCAAACACACACAGTTTCAGCTAATCATCAGATGTGTCTGGAATTTTTTTTTTCCAGGTTGGTGCAGTGAGTCCTGAAAAAACAGAAGAAATGCTTTAAAAAGCCTTTTAAGTGTCTTAAATTGCACCTGGAATCTGTCACATCAGTGATGGCCAAACCAGCAGATCATATGAAGATTGGCACAATTTAAAAATCCCCCAGCTGTCCACTCAGATATTTATTTTTTCTTTGTTCCTGAAGGGGTAATTTTATTTGAGAGCAGCATTCACATTAACAAAAACAGTTTCCAGGAGTAAAACATGACACATTGAGATCCCGCTGTGATGTGTGTGGGCGCTCGCCTGCTCGCGAGGGTTCGTTGGCCACCCAGCTGGCTGGCTTGCCGGCTGAGCATCGGCCTGTGTCACCGTCTGACTGGCTGGCAGTGTATTAATCTGTGTATCGGCTGTTCTGTGGGAGGTGAGAGCGGCAGTGGCTTAAACACTCAGCGCGCCGTGTTGACAGAGCAGATCTCGGCACAGTCCGCGGGACAGATGCTAAGATAATGTGCTTTGGAAACAGGATGCTGCTGACAGCTCTGCAGCAACACCACGCATACTGTTTAATACCAGGAGATATGAAGCTGCTAGACGGCTCAGACTTCTCAGAAAAACACAGGAGTCTTTGGTTTGTTAGCAAGTGTTTGGAAAAGTTGTGTTATTTACAGCTCAGGTCAGAACACTTTACTTTGGTATTAACTTAAGAAGATGCAAATACTGCAAGATGTGCAGTTTGTTGTTTTGGAAGCTTTCTGTGCTGCCACATAAATTAGACTTAATGTGTTTTGCCTTTATTGTTACATGTTTGGGTTTTTTTAATATTGTAACTTTGAAAGCAAACTTTTTTAGCATTAGATTAAACATTAATTTCAAATTGTTTTACAAGAAAAAAAAATGTAATGATGTTTTTTTTTTAATCTTATCCTTAATTTAACAAGGAATTTGTCCCATTAAGATTAAGTCTTATTATCTCTGCACATCGAACCTGTAGACATGAATAAGGAATCAGTATTCTTTGTTATTTCCACAATGATTCCTTTAATAAGGAAAAATCTTTCTGTGCATGTAGTAAAGTGTCCTGCCAGACTTTTTTAAAATTTAAACCTTTCTTGGTTGGCACCCTCAGGCGTCCTGTGGAACCTCTCCTCATGCGACGCGGTGAAGATGACCATCATCCGCGACGCTCTGACCACGCTGACCAACACAGTCGTCATCCCGCACTCGGGCTGGAGCAGCGTCTCGCACCGCGACGAACACAAGGTCAAGTTTCAATCTTCCCTGCTGCTGCGTAACACCACCGGCTGTCTGAGGTGAGGAACAAAACAAATGCACCCTTTGCTAAACGTTAGGTAACAAACGCTGTCTGGTTGTATCAGATTCTCCCACTGCAAAAGAGCCCGAGTCCTTCCATGATAAAATGACCTTTCTATTTATTGAAAAATGGAAAAATAACATTTTGTTGCCACCATTATTGCAGTAATTTATCACTGTTAATCATAATCTTCTGCTGATGATGTTTATGCATATTCATCACTATCACTAAGTGCTTTCTCCTCCCGAGCCTGTAGAGTTTCCAGGCGTGCTGTTAGCTCATTAGATTGATTCTCGTTTTTAGATGCAAGAATGATTTTTGGATTTATTGGACGGCCGCGCTGCTTTCCCTCTCTGCTATTCATTTTAATGATTCTGTAAAACCACAGCACATAATCACAGTCACATAATCGTCAATGAGAGGCTCTATAATGGAGATTTTATGCAAGCATGGAGTCCTAAATATGCGTTTGACGACATGAGCTCACAGAGACAAATAACAGCAAAGTGATACAAGTGTGTCTTAAAATCAAAGCCCAGGGTGAAGGTTTAGATTTATTATCTGCATATTTTACACCATTAACTGCAGAAGTTTTGCAGTGTTTTACGTCTTCAAGAATGCCTCAGACTCTCTGAGCTCATTAATGAGAAACCGACCGAGCACTTGATCTTTTCCACTCTTTTTTTCCTATGTTGTGGAGTTCAGCTCTGTCTGGGGGGAGATCTGAATGTGCCCTGATGGAGAACATAACAACCTAGGCTAATTTGAAGCAATTTAATAAAGACAGAAGGAAATATTTGCACTGGGGCCAATAGCAAATACGTTGCACTGCAGCCAAACAAACATGGATGCCTCACATCAGCCGATGTTTTTCATTCTACATATTTAAACTCAAATATAGAACATAGTGCTGTTTTGCCAGCTGACAGTGTTTTCAACCCTCATACAAACTTTGTGGCCTAAAGACCACCTTAAGTTGTCAGATGGACCATGAGAATCTGTCCCGTCTTCACCATCGGAGCAGAGGAGCAGCCAAGTCTGTAACCTGATTTACTGAGCAAACAGGATGACCCTTGAAAAACAGAATTTATTGAATTAATTTGACAGCTGTGCTTTGCAATATTGACCTGTGATTGGCCTCCGTCCTCTTCAAATCAAATGAATTAAACCTGCTGAGTGGAGACTGCCAGTCCAAAATGCTGCAGACTGGTCTGAATGAATGAGAGTCAGTCATTGTTCAGTGAAAGGAGCTGATCAGGATCAAGTCCAGGTGTGTTTATCACTGCAAAAATGGGTTCCTGCAATGCAAAAACTTGAATTAAACAAAGTAAGTTTAATAGATTTAATAAGAATCTTTGATTGTGAGCGCAAACAAACTGGTGCTTATTTATTTCTTCTAACGAGGCAGCTTTTATTGAGTCTGTGCTGCAGGGATCTCTGTGCAGGGACACCTCCAGCATTCCTCAGCATCACACCGACTGTAGATTGATGGTAAAGAAATGCATTGTGGGAGCTTTGTGCTGTTGTGCAGTCTTCTCATGTCAGCTCTCCATTAGCAGCAGCTGAAGGTTCCTATTGGAGGATCAGCTCCCTCCTTTACTGTATCCGGGCAGGTTTTTAAGCCACCCTGTGGGGGAATCCACACACTGCACCTCAGTCTGAATTAATGTGTAATGTGCTCTGTGTGTGTGTGTATGTGTGTGTGAGGAACCTGAGCTCAGCAGGGGAGGAGGCGAGGAGTCAGCTGCGTTGCTGTGAAGGTCTGGTGGACTCTCTGCTTCACGTGCTCAAAGCCTGCGTCAACACCTCCGACTACGACAGCAAGGTGCTGCACACATGCACACAAACACACACCTATGCACATGTTTTTTCAGGTTTAATACACATTGTAGTCGTAGGATAAAAACTAGCTTATTAACTACATTTACCAGGAATGAATGATAAGTTTGTGATCTAAGGTAGAGGAGATGGCTCATACTGCTTTTGTCACTTACACATTTTAATGAGACATTTTTAATTTCCTCTCCTCCACCTCAGATCGTGGAGAACAGCGTCTGCACCCTGAGGAACCTCTCGTACCGGCTGGAGGTGGAGATGCCCTCCTCTCGTCTCCTCGGCAACCAGGAGCTGGACACCCTGCTGGGCTTCTCCTCTCCGGCCAAGGAGCTGGACTACCTCTGCTGGGGCAAAAGGAGGCGCGGCAGGAAGAGGGGCGGCTGGCCTGACGACAAGGTACAAAAAGAGAAGCTGGGGTTTCCCCAAGAGGCAATGAGGGCCTGGGAAAAATCTTTAAAATGATAGAGAATATTCCAACACAATTACACTTCAAAAAGTGCAAAAAAGCCTGAAATAACTGTTCAGGAGACTTTGCCAAGATGGCAGCTGAGTGGTGAGTCCTGCCTTTGGTACAACCAGTAAAACCTGTGAAAGCAGTTGGCTGTTTGCAGCTCTAAATTTATCATTTCTCATATCACTAATCAAACATGATGAAAAGAAAGGGTTTGATCACATCTGCTGTATTTTGGTCTCGGGTGCAGGAAAAGATGGAGGTGCACGTTTGCTTACATATTCTGCATGATGATGTGTGTGTTTGGTGCAGTGGGATGGCATCGGGCCTATCCCAGGCTTTTCCCAGCCTTTGAGGGGGGCGGAGCTGCTGTGGCACCCGATGGTGGTGAAGCCGTACCTCAACCTGCTGGCTGAGAGCTCCAACCCTGCCACACTGGAGGGCGCCGCTGGGTCACTGCAGAACCTTTCTGCTGGAAACTGGAAGGTAGGACTTTGTGCTGCAAATAAAGAACAATGCAGCAGAGTTTAAAGGTACCTGATTGAACTGTGTGTTGGCGTGTGTGTGTGTGTGTGTGTGTGCGTGTGCAGTTCTCTGCCTACATCCGAGCAGCGGTGCGTAAGGAGAAGGGTCTGCCCATCCTGGTGGAGCTGCTGAGGATGGACAACGACCGGGTGGTCTGCTCCGTCGCCACTGCTCTCCGCAACATGGCACTGGACAGCCGTAACAAGGAGCTGATAGGTCCAAACACGCATTGACACACACACACACACACACACACACACACACACACAGACACATACATACACAATTAACAGTTTAATTCCCAGAAACTCAAAGTGGATTATTTTGACACTTCAGTCAGGAGCATCAACAGCTTGTTCCAAACAGGTTTTTGCATTACGTCACAGTATGACATAAGTCCATTCATTCCAATGAGACCATACCTCTAAAGAATGATAACACAACGCCCCCTAATGGCAGTTGTGTTGAAGATGCAGACACATTAGGAAGAGAAGTGGTACCTCCTGGCTATGGGAGACATCTAAAATTACCAGCTGAATTTAAAGACATGGGCTTCAATAAAAGTCTGAGTGGGTTACTTGCAAAAACTGGATATTTAATAAAAGCTTATACTTAAACCGTGAAAAGAGGAGGAGGAGAGGTGTATGACAGCCAGGAAGCCAAACACCTACTGGCTGAACATCCTGTCTGAGAAAAGCACAACACAAACCAATCCCAGCAGTCCCAGCCTGCAATACCGGCTGCCTTTAATTTGCTGCTTACTGGCTGTACAGTGGTAAAATGCTTCTGACAGTCTTAATAAAGTCAATATTCTCCTGCAGGAAAATATGCCATGCGTGACCTGGTGAACCGGCTGCCCGGCAGCAGTCCGTCGGTGCTGTCAGATGACACGGTTGCATCGGTCTGCTGCACGCTGCACGAGGTCACCAGCCGCAACATGGAGAACGCCAAAGCTTTAGCTGACAGCGGAGGCATTGAGAAGCTGGTGGACATCAGCAAAGGAAGAGGAAAAGGGTGGGAAAGGGCACATGGAGAAATCTGTCTGCTGGGTTCAGTCAAGTGGAAATCTCTGCAGTTTTTACTTTTAAAAGAAATAGTATTGTTTAGGTGTTTTTTTAATTCATGCACTTTGGTCTTCCTGTGAAAATTTTTACTAACCTATCTACCGTTTTTTATAAGTAGTTTTTGTGCTGATTTCTTTAACTTTCTAGTCAATCAATCAATAGATTCACAATTTTAAAATATTTTTTAGTACATTTTGTCATGTTGCTGTGTGTGTCTTGATGTCTCAGGTATTCGATGAAGGTTGTTAAGGCGGCGGCTCAGGTGTTAAACACACTGTGGCAGTACAGAGAGCTGAGGAGCCTCTACAAACAGGTCAGCACCAGTACAGCATCTTTTTAACTTCAACCTCTTTATTTTTCAGTTTGATTTGTTTTCCAGTAATTATCCTGATTTAAATACTTGTAACTTCTTAACAATACATATGAGTTTTAAACTCTGCTGTGACTATTTCTGTTGAATTGATGTGAACTCTGTTAGCAGGATGGCTGGAACTACACTCACTTCGTCACGCCCGTCTCCACTCTGGAGCGAGACCGCTACCTTTCACAGCCGACCCTGCCCACCAGCCCACTGCAGATGTCCCCCGTCGTCCAATCAGGTGAGAGATCCGGTGAGTGAGGTCAAACTTTGTGTCTAAAACAGATTCCATTTGTCAAAAAAATTTCTAAAATCCTACCGAGGAAGAGTGAACATCTCTATGACTTCCTGGAGAAAACGGTGATTGTTTTTGTCTTTTTTTTCCTCAGGTGGAAGTGCAACATCCTCGCCGGCGATGCTCGGGATAAGAAGACACAGTAAAAACTACCAGAGGGCGCAGTCATCTATGCAACTCGACACGTTTTATGGAGACAACAGTTTACACAAACAGCAGTACACAGGTTGGTATGGATTCGCCTGCACTGAAGTATTGACCACTAGTGTTACTAACACACAAAGCTGTCATTAGAATAGCGCCAAACTATGACTGCTGGAAACTTATCTCTTCACCTGTGTTTAAGCAAATATTTTTGTTGAATCTTTCACTTCAGGGTCTGAGAAGAAAACTCCTTATTTCATTGGGACATATTCTTCTCAGTCAGGAGAGGATTTGAGAAGGTCCCAGGTAAGAATGGTCTAAAATTCAACCATTTGGTGCATTAAAATACTGAACATTGACTATTCATGACTGCATTAAATAACATTAAGCAATTAAAGACAGCTTATTGAGTTCAACACTAAACCTGCATCACCTCTTCCAGCACACAGAGCCATTTTACGACGAACCTGACAGGAAGAACTACAACAGCTACAGAATGTACCTGTCGTCCCCACAAGGCTACGGAGAGGAGCACTACGAAGACGAACCGGTCCACCTGACCCCGTCCTCCCCTGACGGCTACGCCAGCCAGTCGCTCCGGTTCAAAGCCAACACCAACTACGTGGACTTCTACTCCACCACACGGAGGCCTTCATACAGGGCGAACAAGTTCACCGGCTCCCCCGACTCCTGGGTGTAAGAACAAAACGGACTCTGTGTGTGTTGAGCTTCACCCGATTTGGGTGGGTGTTAGTGAGTGAGGAGTGCACGTGGGTGGGTGTGTAAGAGGTTTGGGATGCATGTGAATGTGTGTGCATCTGTGTTGAAACTGTACCGAATGACCAGGGCTTTGTTTGCTGTGCGCAGCTTTTGACTCAGTTAGACCATGTGCACGATAATGCAGACAAACACAAGCCATTTCTTCGCTCGTGACCTACGCGATAAAGGGAATTAACGGGACAATAATCATCAGATCATCCAGTAATGGAAATAATCTTAAGTTAAATCTTTCTGAGATTCTTGGTGCTCTCCTTTTTTGTGCAATAGTTCTGTAAATAGCAAACAGCTGCTTTAGAAGGAATGAGGAAATAGTTTAGAGCTTCTGGTTAACATGCTCAGTTCAGTGTCACACTGCAGTAGTTGTATTGAACAGTTTTTGACCGCTGGGGGGCAGAAAAACTTCAAAACCATGACATAGTGTACATAATTAAGTTTTTATGTCTTAATATGTCGGAAATCATTTGCCTCAATGCATCAGTTTTAGACAACAAAAGCCCTGATATGCATCGACCATGTGGGAAAAACGACCTGTGTGACCTTCACGACTCTGACCCTCCATTCAGTCAGTCACATGAGACCTTTTTTAGATGAGACGTGATTCAGCACTTAAAGGTAAGAGGCTTAAACTTTATCTGCATTATCATGGACATGGACTCGGCCTCTGTCCTGTCAAAGGTGACTCAGTCAAAAGGTGCTTCCTGAAAAAAAAAAACCCCAGCCCCCAACCTCGCTGTTCACCAGAGTGTTTGTTAAGGTCAACTGATTTCATTTTTCTCTGCAGTAAAAGTGTGCAGTGTGTTGGCTTTATGACATAAATATTGTTCGCCAGCATCATCATGAATGCGCCAAAAAAGAAACTTATTGAAGCTGAGGATCCGACCTGGGGAAAAAAAACTATTTCCTGTTTGCGGGGGTTAAACATTTGCAGTGAATCAGACAGAAATGCTTCTCCAAACATTCATTAAATTTGACCCAGGTGTTGGTGTGAGGAGAAACTCAGCGCTCTCGGGAACCTTTAAAGACTCAGAGAACCAGGGTTACGTCTGCAACCCTTTGCTTTTCTGTCTGTTGGCCATAAGTGCAGTATATCATAAGTCTGTGAAATATGTGACGAAAACATGTGAAAATCTATTTGTACAGATACAATGGTTTAACTGTCCTGTTACATTGTTGTATTCAATATGTAGAACTTTATATGTGATTGTGTGAAGAAGATTTTTCTATTATTTATTGATTATTTTTATTAATTTACTCGTGACCAAAATACCCCATCTGTCTGTTCTGTCCAAAAACTGATGATGATGATGATGATGATGACAATGTGCAATGTTACAGAGGGAAATATATGTATAGGGATTAAAGATAATATCATGACATGATATGTGAAAGTCTTGGCTTTCATCTTATTTTGACAAGAAAACAACAAGAATGAAAGTTAAATAGATTTGTATTTATTAGCTTGAATTGCATCAGTTGTAGGTATATCCAGAGAAACGATGCCACAGCTGAAAGAAACAAGGGAACTTAAAAAACAGTCTGCAAACACAAAATGTACATCCTGATGAGGTAAAAGCACGCTGTACACAAACATCCTCAGCTAATCCTCCCTGAGCATGCCTTTAACACAAGCTCCTGTCCATGCAGTTACATTCATTTCATGGTCGTGTGCAGTGTGACTGCAGCCTTCCCGCTTGCTCCAAACAGCCACATTTAAATAACTAAACATCAAAATCAGAGAAGCTGAAACAGGCTCAGAGTTGTGATATTCTTTGGCAACATCCGGGGCAATGACAGCAACAACCCTGATGCTCTGTTGCCTTAAAGTTGCCTTTGTATCATTGCTCTCAGCAACCAAAAGCATCATCTGACATTCAAGAACATGCTAAACTGGCAGGCCGAAGAAAAGCAGCACAAACAACTAATGTATCTTTGATCAGAGGGTGAAGGGGTCACAGCAAACACAATCTCCTGCTTTCATGTTTCATTTAAAGGAGGAAGTTATTCTGCAAAACTTTGCAAGGTGATTTCATAAATCTGAAGATGCTTAACAAATGATTTGTAGTGGAAATCTTATTGACAAATAGGTTTTTAAAGGCACAAACTAAATATAAAAACACTTTTTATTTTAAAATGTAAAATTTTGTTCTTATTGGTTGTTTGTTTCTCCACAGTGGTCCCTCTTCCTTTTCCTCATATAGTCTTACCATAAAACAAACCAGACTGAAGTGCTGTCTAAGTCCTGGGAACGCCTGATTGGCTGATCAGTGTCCCTGCAGGACAACAGTACTGAACGCAAAACTCTCTGACTTTAGAAAACGTGCCATAATTCTGACAATATTCAAGTGGAACCCTGAAAATCAAATGTTCTTTTCTTCAGGCAGGATTTTGTTTATGAATTATGAGGCCAGAAATCATTAAATTGTATTATTAGGAACTTTAGTTTTTTTTTAGGGACATTTACATTTTGATTACTGCTGAAAAATAGCAGAAGTAATTAAACATCTTCATGTTTGTTTTATGATGATTGTCACCAGTAGGGGGACCGGAGAGGTAAAAAATGTAAAAATGTCAAAAAAGTGATAACACAAGGTCTTGGTAGAGAAAGTACATTGCGTTGACTGTTACCCCCACCCTGAAAAAAACATGACATTTTTAAAGGAACAGTTTGGCATTTTTGGAAATACTCCTGCTTGCTTTTGCGCTGAGAGTCAGACAAGGAGACCGACACTTTCCTTAGCACTGATCAACAAAAGCAAGCTGTGAGTCTTGACTTCCTGGTGCCGATGATGAGACCCCAAAAGTTTACTTTAGAGATGCTGAGAGGCCAATTCTGTCAGTTTCCCCCTGTTTTGGTCTTTATGCTATGCTACGCTAACCAGCTGCTCAGTTATTCTCTCACTTACAGCAAGAAGGCAAACAAGAGTATCCTAAAATGTCAAACTGTTGTCAAATGAATAACCGCTGGTTTAAGTTTAAAAGATAAATGAAAGTCGACCCTACGAGCGTTGAAAAGCTGTAGAAACTTAAAGACACACAACTGAAAATCAGAAACAAATGATGCAACAGGTCACCTGCACAACTTCAGTACAAGTGATGTAATCCTTCAGGAAGAAATTCAGGACCTCAAATATAAATGTTTCGCTTTATTTGTTTTGGGTTTTTTTTTTTTTTTGCATATTAGTACAAATGAAAAATCTAAACCACTAGATTCAGACAAAATTGATTTTGATGTTCTGTTAATTTGGGACATAAAGCGAAACATTTTCTAGCCGAGGCCTTCAGCAAATTCATTATCTTTACATCTTATATCTGTTTGTACACTACGGATGTTTGGATGTTGCTTCTCTGAGCAGTGACAGTCTGTCGTGATGGCCTCCCATTGGTGCTCCAATAGGAGGGGCGGGGCTTGTGGTACCAGGTGAGTTGGTGGGCATGCGTCGAGTTGACTATGTTCTGTCTGCAGGAGGAAACAAAACTTTAGTGTTAATGAGATTTCAGCAGACATCATGTCTGGGTTTATTTTCTTTCCACTTTCTGTTTTGAGATTTAATGTTTCAATGTTACTAATCAAGTATTGATTATATCAAGAATGTATCAAGTGTATTTACAAAAGCAAAAAATTGTATTAGTACCACAGGATTAATACAGCACCAAGTCTCACAGGCTGTTAAAAATCACTCCTTTTACATAATTTCAAACTGTACTTACAGGGTTAATTTGCAGTTATGGTTTAGTTGTGGGTGTAGACACCTCCAGCCCTGATGGAGCTGCTGATGGGGGATGACAGTGGATGATGACCCGGCCGGATGGGTTTCACTGCGACACAAAGCCAAAAGAACAGTTACTTGGGAATGATAATTTTATTTTCGATCCTGTCCAAGTCTTAATAATCTGCCTCTCTGCTCACCGATCTGTGCCGAGTAGCCCCTCCTGGCCATGTTCTTGGCCCTGACGGCCTCCTTGATGCGGTCTACCTCTTGCTGGTAGCGCTTGCGGTCCCTCATGGCGTTCTCCTTGGCCTCCTTCAGGGCGTTCTCCAGGGCTTTGACTCGCTCGGCCGTGGCACGCAGACGTTTCTCCAGCTTGGGCAGCTCACAGCGAAGGTCTGCGTTGTCCCGAACAAGCTGAGGTTGAATATTATTAAATATTATTCAAAGGGACTTGAACTTGAGTATTTTCATTTGGTACTACTTTACATTTCTATACCACTATATTTAAAGTGAAATATTAGAAATTTTTTATATCAATCATTAGATTTTACAAGCCGATCATTTAATTAAAAAGTATAACTCTCTTTCAATCAGTTCTTTTATGACTTTACCTGCTTGTGGACCTTGGTGAGCTGTTCCAAGTTGTTTTCCAGGAAGGAGATCTTCTGTTTCTGGGCAACATTACCGAGTCCTTCCTCACAGTCGAGCTCTGCGCTCTGAAGATGCAGAGCAGAGGTTCAGTGTTAATGTAATTAACAAACAATGTCATCAACTAGTAATTTCCAACAGTCTTTTCAGTGTTTTTGCCTCATTTAAAAACAAGACAAATAATAAGCAGGATAAAGATGGAAATATTTTTGTCCTAGGGCAAAAATGTTGTGTTGTTTTTCAATCAGTCTTTGTCATCATAAAAACTAGCTTTTATATTTAATTTTTGTCTTTGTCACTGCAAAAATGTTGATGATG
>JAPZDY010000017.1:1455612-1477795 GCA_029783645.1 Ctenochaetus hawaiiensis
CATCTCACCATCTGAGCTACTGGAGAGGATGGTGAACCTTTCTTTCTCACAGCTTTTCACATTTCCCTTTGTCCATAGACCCAAAAAAATTCACTGAGCTCCATTAGAGATTTAAACCAACAATCACAGACGCTGTAAACGGGCACATTGCTGCCTGAGCTATTTGACTGAAGGTTTCACTTTTTTTTAGGGCTTCCTGCTCTTTTCTTCACACAACAGACTTTAACACAGACTTTTCACAGAGTCTCATGAGAGACTTGAACGTACAACCTTTTGCAGCCCCTTCTATAGAAGTGCCTACAAGTGTAACGTGGTAGACCTGTATGGTCCGTTCATGACACACCTAAATGTGAGGGTTGTGTACAGTGAATGTGTGTCATGGGGGTGTGGTCTTTTCATGTGATGATTGGATAGGTGAGGGGCTGGTTGCGTACAGGTGTGCTTGTCACTGCAAACCTGCATGAAACCAGCTGCACGCAGCACGAGGCGGTCATTGTGCTTGTCCACCTGTGTGCAGGTAAAGACCGCAGGCTTCCCTTTGCTCCGATTGTTTTAAAGACTTTTCATGGTGTTCTGTCCTGTGCAAACTGTGTTGTGGGTCGACCTGGTTCTCTGTGGTGTAAACTCCTAGATGCGTGTTAAATGTCGATGCTCATCTGAGTCATTGTGCTTGTCCTCCTATGAGCATTGTGGGTGTGCCAGAGTTGCTGAGGGCTCCATTACGTGGCTGGGTCTGATTGAGGAGCTGCGTGGTGCGGAGCCACAGCTGCTCAACTGACTCTCTGGAACTACAGAGCATTGTTGATGTTACCTGAACTGTTGACCGGCCGTGGCACAGCGGTCTTGACCCTTTCGCCTCTGCTGTATTCAGAGAAGTGAAGTTAAGTGCACCCAGCTACCACAAACTTTCTTTGCCACCCAAGTAATCTACCACCTGTTATCTTCATTCTCATAATAATAATAATACTGATTTCTTGCCATGTCTGCCTCTGCCCTTTTGGTTATTAAATTGCTAAATTCTAGTCTATTTGGATTGGATTGGGGCATGCTACATTTTAAGATGCATTTTATTTTTTGTAATTTTTACTGACTTCTGATATTATTTGTCCTCTTGAAGGTAATTTTTGAATCGACATCTATGAGATTTTGAATCTTTGGGGTTCTGCTGTATAATTTTAGTGGGACAATGATCCGATAGAGTAGTTGCTAGACATTTATGTTCAGTAATTCTAAAGCTTTCAGATTTGCTTTTAAGTACCAGATCAAGTCTTGAATATGTTAATGTACTACTGTGTCATTACAAAGCAATTCATATGCAAATATATGTAAATGTGTATATGCGTAACGACATGCATCATGATCACTGAAGAAACAAGAGTGCCTGACTTTCCTCAATACTTGACAAAAGTCTCATGAGTTCATGAGGATCCTCATGAATCCATCCAGCCCAGCTCCACCCTGAACTCCTCCAGCATGCAATCAATGGTGCCATCCAACTCCGCTCGGCTCCCATATAGCTTGTGGTTGACCACCTGGTTGGAAGCAGACAAACAACTGCATCAACAGAGGTTGGGCTTTTCAGTCAGAGGCCTGAGTTTCAGTTAGGCCTTTTTCAATCATGTATGTCTAATTTGTTTGCAAAATTCGACTGGCTTGCAGTGTTACAGTGCAGCAAACCTGAGTTATCATAATTGTCCACCTGCATTTTATATATATTTTTTTATCAGTCTTTAAAGAGGACAACTTGCCTCCATCTTGGTTATGTGAACTGTTTTGCAAATAAACTTGTTGGCATTGTGATGAGTGCTAGTTTTTTCTTACCTGTGTCTGGATGCCAGCGAGGCTTTCTTCAGCCCCTAAACTCCAGGTCTGTTAGAGATCATCGCAATCTCTGCAGAGCTGGAGAGAAGCTTGGCCTGCTCTCTCGGTGCCTGTAGATTGGTTCCTGAGACATATACCAGAGTGTATTTAAGATCAGCTGGAAGGAAAACAATCAGATTCCTGTGATCTGCCTTTACATTGAATCAAACAATTTTACAGGCTGAGTTACATCAAGCTACAATCTTGACACCATTTAGTAAATTCACGGTTTGAGCTAGCAGCTTTTTAGCAGATCTTAACTAAAATACACTGTAAACAGGTAAATACATTGCCTAGCTCTATCCAAAGGTGTTAAAATCAGTCTTAAAGGATCAGTGAAGCTCACTAATTTACCAAATTAAGATCAAGTCATGAAAGTTTCGTTTTCTGTTGAAGTGGAAGTTTGGTGTTTTTATCCATTCTGAAAACAACTCAACCAACAACTTTTCTGCTAAAATCATAATAGTTTTTTTCCTTAACACAACAGTTATGGTTTTAGCAACATTAGTGTTTAAGAAACTTATAAAAATAATCATTTAGCATTCTGTTTATCATGCTCACCTGTTTGTTTGTGAATGAATGATGAAGAAAATAGCTGGAGCCCACTTCAAGGCATAAGTCCAAGGTGTCTCCTGTGCTCTCAGCCTGCTGACTGACCACACATGCAAACAGTGTAAACACACAAACGCACCATGTGGATCCAGTAAATCACAATGATATACTGAATGGCGAGTTAGCTTGTGGCAAAGTTAGCTAAAAGCGCCACAAAACATGAAAACATTAAAATTTGCTTTTCAAATCTTGCCTTGTTATTGTTAATGTATATTTCTTACCTGTATGTTGGACAAGTTTTGGGGTCTTTGAACTTCCCTGGCATATCATTGCCCAGATGCATCATGGGAGTTTTAGTTAATAAGGAATTCCAAGTGTCATGCTCAAGTTTGCTTCCTAGAAAATGTGTTCTCTGTCGGATCGGAGTTACATCTTCAGCTCCACTGGAGAGGAAAATAAACAGATGAAATGTTTGTCATTTCTGTACCAGAAGATATTTTTCTCAATGTAATTAATCTAAAAAATAAATATTTTGTTACAGAAATCCATTACTTTTTAGCATACAATTGTCTTTTACTCACTCTGTTGTGCAAGTAGACAATAAACAGCGTTGGAGGAAGTATTTTAAATCTTAAACTTAAGTAAGAGAACTTACATCACATCATCCACCACATCCTTTTGAAGATCATGTAGTTGGCGAGACATGTCAGAATGAACAGAAAACTGGAATCCTTCAGAAGCTTTGGAGACAAAACGACCCAAAGTTCATATTAAAATCAGGCTCCACCTTTAACAGACTGATTACAGTTGTAAAATCCCTTCTGTTCGGTGTCAAAAAGGCTGCTGTTTTAACATGACAAAGATAATAGAAGGCACCGTACCTCCATTAGAGAGAGACAGGGTCAAGGATCTGCTCGATCTTGTTTGCCAAATGTTTTTGATGTTTTTGATGTGGACCAGGGCCATGTGTCTCCATAGTCGTGGGACTTAAATGAGCCACAAGGTTCTCAAAGATGGAGTACCTGTGAGCAGGGCAGAGAGGAAAAATGAATTATTAGACGATAATAAAAAACTGAGCATTATGCAGTAAAGAAACATAAATTAATCCATGTATGTGTGTCCCTAACACCCAGATTCACAGTGGGAAATTTGAAATAAGACATTTAAACTTCCACAGATTTGACTCACTGGCTTGTCACTGAAGTCAAAACCCAGAACGATGACTCCATGAAAACACTGTGGGGCTCCCAGATCTGTGTGAACAAAAATACACAAATTTAGGCTCAGCTGGTCTACATTCCAGCAAGTTTGATTAATCTTTAATTGTCTAGTTAGTTGCTCAGTGTATGCAGTGTGTACCTTGATTCATGCTTGGGACAGTCAGAGGTTGGAGGTTGGGAAGCTGTGGAGCAGAATGACAACATTGGAACTAACCAAAGCACCACAGGAATCTGGTTTGATGGTTAAGGGAAATATATATGATTATTACAGAGACAAATATGTTCATATTAACAAGAATGGCGCTTCTTTAATTGACAGAGATACCACAGATTCAGGCGGGGTAAGGGGAGGTGCAAGAGGAAGGTCATACACTGCCCAACTCTGGAGGCCTGTTACACTGTTGGATTATTGCCTCAAAGTGTGAAGATAAAAAGAGGTACTGCAAGGCAGGTCAAGCTGGGCCAAACTGGGCCAAACATCCCAACTTAAGTTGATATCTGTCCAACACAAGACATAGACGTCTTTAGCATAATGTTGAAACTGTTATTTCTAATCATTCTGCAGATAATTTTGTTCATTTTAAATCTAAAGTACAACTCTATCTATTGATGAAGGCCATGTGATGTGATAGAAAGCTCCAGCAACAGCAACAAAATGGACTGTTCAGTCTCAGGCACATTAGTGCTTTCTGACAACCCACAGGGGTAGTTTTAACAGCAAAAGGGGACAATACAGGGGTCATTTCTGTAGAGGCTCTCCCTTCCCCTGGAGAAGAAGAGGTGCTAGGCTCTGTGCCACTTCTGCAGGGCAGGGGACACATTAGGGGGCGAGAAGTGCATGTTGTGCAGAGGGATGCAGATCAATCCCACATGCATCCGCCACTGTCTCATCTGAGCTCGGTGATGATGGAGTTTCATCCCTGCCTCTGAGAGATGGAGTCAGTGTAACACAGGAAGACAAAGCAATTGTGTCAAGGGACAATCCCGGGGGGTGAGAAATCACGCAGATACTGGATGGATGTGTGCTAAGAGTTTGCTCACCCACAGCAATATATTGCCATACAATATGACACACCGACAAGCATCAGTTTGAGGTTCAAGAAACCGCAAATAAAACCCACCACACACAACTAACATAACTAACATCACTGTCACGAAAATGCGGATAAAAATAAGAGTAAGTAGCAAAAAATGGCCGATTTTAAGGGAAAACTCACGACAGCCAAACACCTCAAATCCTCCACTGAGGGGTTATACTGCTAAATTACATGCATTTCATTGGGCTAACAACACGGTAGCAGGTTATAGTACTTACAGAAATGCTACGAGCTTCCACTTGCACATTTTGGCCAAACGTCTTCACCTGTAAACATTCCTGCAGAACGGAAGCATCGCCGTTTGCAGGTGAGAGGGAAGGAGATGATGTCTTACTCTCGCGCTACTTCCGCATTTACGTTCTGAAGTAGAGAATCGTGCCCGCGCGCTTGACTGTGCTTGTTGTCTCTTGCCAAGAAGACGAAACAGAGTGAGTCATCTTATAAATAAATAATCTTTGTTTAATAAATATCTATCAGGGTGGAACCTCAGCAGTATGAAAGCGGAGTTCGTCATTCCGTCAAGAATAAAAACGTTTTTTTGCTACAACATATCAAGCAACTAACGACAGGACAGGTACTTTAATGGCGCTCATGTTCAGGTGAGAATAAATGATGTTATACCGTGTCACAGTGCGAGATAATAGAGTGCGACATGAGAAAAAGTGTTTTGATTGATGAAAATATTGGGCAAAAGTAAGACGCTAATACTGAATAAATAAAATAAAATAAAGCAGATTAAAATTAACTTAAATCAAGCCATTAAATTGATCCCAAAGCACATCAGTGTAATGGACAGAAAAAAAAGTATATTTCAAAAAAGTTATAAATACTGGAGAAAAATATGATCTCACCATAAAATCCATATAGCATGTTTACATCTAATCTAATGATCTTCATCAGGGGATAGATTTTGCTTAAATGAAATGGGAATCCTGAACCACAGTTTTACAGCTAACATATAAATCTTGATTTTTTTTAGAAAATAGTTTGAAAAAATAAAAGGATGATTTGCCCCCAATTAAGTTAATTAACTTTGTATTCAATAATTTCTTCATGAAGTTATATCTATTACCGCGTTTTCACGACACATTTTCAGCAATTACATAATCTCTTTACTTTGCTGTTCTCCAAATATCAGGTGGAGTTTGCTCAATAAAACTTTCAGTAGAATAAGTGTGTTCTCTATTTCCCCACTAGAGGTCAGTGTGCAACAAGAAACAGTCTGAAAAAACAAACAGGTCCTGGTTAGTGAACATTCTGACTCTATAAACCACGTTTTAAAATATAAAATAATCTTTAAAAAGCATGTAGAACTAGGAAAAAGGAAACAAGAAGCATAAATACACATCACACAACAGATTTTTCAAGTAAGAGTGACCATGTTTTTAATATCTTAAACATCTGTGCAACATTGTTCAAAATGTTACATCACTGCATGACCTGTAATGTTTCACAATATTTACAAAAAAATGCTGCTTACATCAAACCATTAAAAAAAGTCCAAACAATCTCAAAATAATGGACTCTGACAAACTATCCCTAGCCCACATTAATGCAAAAAGAAAAATAAACAAGAGCAATCAAGTGCACATCATACTTCACGCAAGTCTATTTTTTTGTAAAGTATATATTAGTGAGAAAATATATACTTAATTACAAGTTGAAAAAATAAAATACTGACAACGAAAGGGTGGAGGAGGAAGAGGGAAATGAGAGTCAAAGGGCAGAAAAAAAAATCGCACACCTCAACACACACACACACACGCAGATACACACAATCACAGACGTGAGGAGGAAAAAATAGACTGCACAGACCATCTCAAACACAAAGATGCTTTCAACTCTTGACCATAAACAACATGAAGCTGATCGAACAGATCCAGAACACATGGGTTCCCAACATGACACTGGGTTCCTGCATGTCATTGCACAAAAAACAGGGGGAAGAGGCAGAATGAACTTTACCGAAAGAGCTCACGTGTTCTCGACACCGAATGCCCGGTTTTAAGAACGGCCGGAGGATTTCCTTTACACAGATTACAGTAAAAACTCAACTTTGATATTCTCACAAGTGTGCACGCTGAAAGCAAGACATTCTGAAAAGGCAGAAGTAGTTTTGACAAGTTTTTCTGGGCTTTTCCAGGTTTTAAGCAAACATTTTATGACAGATAGCACTTAGATTGACAGATAATTGACTTTAAATCTTTTCTCCTCGAACGGGTTGAGCAGAGGAATATTTCGCAGCATTTGATATTTACCTTTGGACACTTTATTCATGATATTTTATAACAATGCTAAAAATTCAGTGCTTTTTCCAAAATGCCCTTGATTTTTTAGTGAGTACAACTGCATGAAAGGTATAAATTTTGAAATGTAATGTAGTGAGCATTCTCTTTAAAAAAATGTATAACTTAAGAATAACGTCCTTAAAAATGTGAACACGTGAACAAAATACGATCTGTTGAAACTTTTGACTTGGCTGAAATTAACTGTTTAAGTTTAATGTACAGAGTACATTATAAAACTAAGAATATTTGTGTGAATCCTCTCCATAAATTTGAGTAAACTTACTTTTTAATGAGAAAAAAGGGAAAATCTCTTTACAAAGTAGTGTATTATTGGTTTATTTTTCTATAAATGCAGATGATTTAACTGAAAAAAATCAAGTATTTGTGGCATTTTAGAGAAACTTTATTTCTGGAGGCTTTGTTTGTGCATCAGGGTGGATCAACTCAGTACAAATTAGAAAATAAAACAATAGAATTGAGCCTGGGTGTAAAACTTGTCTGTGCATGTGAAAAGGTAAAGCTACAAATAAATTACTACTTCATGGCTCTCAGGTTAGGACAGATGAGCGTGTGCGTGTCGGAGGAGAGGTCGACATTTTGAAAAACAGGGAACAAATTACAGTCCAAGTTGTTGAAGGGGAGAAGAAAAGGAAACGTTTCAAACAATCAAGAGATGCAGTGTTTCTAAGCTGTTGATCTTTGCCATCGATTGGTATATTGCACTTGATAATTCTGTAGTGATTTCAGGTTTTTGTTGCTTGGTTTTGATCTGGAGGAGCAGCTGTGTGTGTTAATCTCCATTTCACAGGAGTTGATCCAAACTTCACAATACTGTGCATCACTCTCCCATTTTTAAGACTGACCAAGTGATGATTTTCAAACTTTGATAGCTAATAGTGTTAAAACTGCATTTATTGACAATACAAACGCTGCCTGCCTTCTCAGATGTGCATATTCATAAATAGTATGGTCTTGTAGGCAGACGCCATGACATTTTTCTCCGTAAAGTAAGAAATCCATGACACAATTGTAACAAAAACAAGGAGATCAGAAAACCTCACTGTAAAAAAAAGTGTTATCTGTAACGCTCAGTTCTTAAATAAAAGGGAACATGACCTTTGTAATGGACTCTGAACAAATGATCTATTCACTATCAAAAAAAAAGAAACAAACAAAAGAAACATACATATACACATATAAGGCTTGAGTTCTCAACTCTTGGTAGTATTATTGCCATCTAGCATATTTGTAAAGCTTAAAATAAATATGGAGTACTGTACATAAATAATTTACATCAACAAGCAAAACAAAAAACAAACAGAAAAAAAACAAGGCCTCGAAATGTGAGAAATGCTTTCACTGCTCTTGAAAACCGAGTTAGTGTTCCTCATGATAATCTAGACTCTGCCTCTGAGGTCAGTTACTCTACCTAAAGCTATAGTTGTGGCAAAAATGACTAGTCGTAGAAAAAATAAATCACTGTACAAACGAGCACGAGAACATAATCACAACAACCAAATGAAAGAACTCATCGATGAACCTGTGACTCATGTCTGTAAAAAAAAAAAAGAAAGAAAATCCACCCAAAAACACTCTTAGTAGTGATATGATATTTGCTAAATGTTAGCATGGCGCCATGTGAAGTTACAGTGGTGGTTAAGTCTCTCTGGTAGTGTTATTTATTAAAAAAAAACATCAATTTGAACTGAGGTTGGACAAAAATGAAAGGAAAAATCAAGCAAAGATGAAGCATTGAATCAAACTCGACACTGACCAGAATGCATTGCAGCCGTAAGCCGTGAGTTTTTAGTGAGGGACTGAATAAACGTGGTGTGTTTTACCAGGTTACAGTCAGTTTCATCCAGTAAGGGTATTGACCTGCTGCATGTTTAAGCAGCTTCACAGTAACTCTGTAACTACAGTGCATGTAAATGTTGAGATGGAAACAGCTGCAGACTAACAGCTGGGGAGTCATGAGGCGGGGCTGCAAAATATTGAAAATTTTCAATATCAATGAACCTGCTGATTGATTTTTTTGAGTAACCGATAAATAGTTTTTAAATAATATAGCTGCCAATTTTCATCCTGTTATTTGACATGTTTTGAGCCTTTGAGAGGACTCGGATTAAGCCAGTCTAACTACACTTTTTGGCAAAACACAAATATGACACTTAACAGAGTAAAAGTGTCTGTGGGTGGATTTTTCCTTCTTAGAACGGCAGGTAACCAGCTTCCTTGTGTCTGCACTTCCCGATGGTTGGTGAACCCAAAAATAGAGATTCAAAAAAAGTATAACACCTGCCAACCAGACTTTTTTTTTTAAGCACAGATCGGAGTTTCTTAATATCCTGATTTTCCTGTTGGAGTGACTGGTGGAGCAGATTTACCGACTCTCGTCTGGCCGGTTGTTATTTCCCAGCCTGCTCAGGGGAACATTGAACACTTTCTGCTGGTAAAGTTCATTCTGTTTTTCATCGTTTTTTTTTTCCCAACCAAACGAACACTTAAGTGGTGTGAAGTGACTTTCCTTATGGAGAACTTAAACTCATGCCTGTTCCACTGCTGTTCCCTTACAAAACAAAATATTAAAAATTCAAAATAAAAAACAAAAAAACAGCACGTCTTACAGTTCCTCATATAAAAGCTTTAGGCTGTATTCTTAATTATCCTATGCATGCGGCCGTATGCAACCGCATTTCTGAATAGAAACCAAGACATTGGTACACTTCTGCTTTGTTTTTGTACAATAAAAGATAAAATGTGCATTAGGTATGCTTGTACATGACATTGTACAATATTTACATACAATTCTTAATAGCATGAAATTTCAGGATTATCTATATACATATTGAAAATGTATCAGAAATATTTGGACTGTCTATTTTCTTAAATATGTAAGGTAATGCTTGTAGCTTTTTTTTTTGTTGGTTTTACTATCTTATACTAGAAAAAAATAGTTAATTCAGTGAGCTGTAGACAAATTGCAACCGTTTTTGATGTTTTTCTCTATTTTTCTTCTTTTTTTTTTCTACAGTTAAAACTTTAATGGTGATTGGAATTTTCCAGCACCTTCTGTGGTCAGTCATTAAGTCAAGTTGATATCATGGAACAACGATGTACCACTCAAAGTCCATGTGTAGCACCTGTTAGAGAGCTCAGATCGCATCAAGGCTGAACGGACAAAGTCTCCGAAGGCTTTGAGGACGTTCTTGGGCCAACACATTCAATGTTATCTGGATATCTTCCTCCTCTTAGGCTTGGGGAGCTTCACCTGACGATCCCTCGATGGGATCTGGTGGCAGACACACACATTATGTTGGCGACTGACAGGCAGGAGGATTAAAAGCAGTACTTCATGAGGAGAAAAAGATTTTTTTCATCTCTCCTGGAAATTGTGGAAGGTGTAAATACTCACTGTGCCCGACATCTTATCCAGCTCGCTCATGGCCTCGTGGATAGCAGCTTCCAAGTGATTATTCAGTTTCCCCGGCCTGTTGGACAACATTTTTATTTCACATTATTTTACGTTATATTTTAAGTTATTTACATTTAACATAATCCTGCAGCTGTTGTTTCAGCTCCAAAAACTGTTCATCACCTGACTAAAACAAGGATGAATTTTTTTTTCAAAACACAACAAATTACGGACAGTGAGTCTGTCTCTGTTATCACTGAACACTGTCTAAGAGCAATGCTAAACTGGAGAACTTGACATGTGCGGCATCAGTGACAAAGGATGAGCCTCTGGGAGTTAAATCAAAATGAGTGACGTAGAAACTACGTGAACACCTCACTCCCTTTAAAGTTGCCTTCTGTTAGTTTAATGTATTCGAAATTCAGTATACATCGACCAACATTTTCACCTTTTTTTTTATTTGCCGAGGCAACAACATGGAGAGCAGATTTACTTACTTCAGGCCTCTTTTGGCGGCTCGATCAAGTGCCTCTAAGTCGTGAGTTAGTGTTTTAAGCTTCTCTGGCTCCACCTGGATGGAAGCAAAAGAAAACAGCTGAGTACAGTCAGGACTGTTTGGTAGCAGACTGCGAATTTGCCACCAACCACCGGAAAATTATGGTCAACTTGTTATACTGTCTACCAGTTAATTTGGCAGTCAGCAGTAGTAAGACCTCTTATATTCTAAAATCCTTTTTTGGCAGGTGAAATGGTGTAAGTGTTTGGAGCATTTTGAAATCCATCTGTCACTATGGCCACCTGACAAAAATGTTTGTTTAATTTTTACTTTTCAGCACTGCAATAAGTTTCCATTAGGAAACTTGGTTACAGTCAAATACGATCATCAATACGTCATCCAAACTTTCTGCCAAGCATCCATGTTACAATGCAAAATCATTTCTTGTAACCAAAAGCTTTAATATGGGGAAGTTAGTTGAGTCAAGCTTTCACACTCATGTAGTCTGAAAACTCAAGTTGGCTGCTAAAATCATGACAGGTGGTCACACACGGGTTCCTCACCTTGCCCTGCTCCCGCAGCTGCATAGCAGCGCTGTGCACTTGTTCATCCCCAGCCAGCTTGGCAGGCCAGGGTGGGAAGCCCTTCAGCTGGCCCCAGACCAGCTCTCCCATGTTGAAGGTCCTGGACCGGTAGTGAAGCAGCTCTGAGGAGGGTGAGTCTGGCTGCCGCAGGTCCTCCTCGCTGCTCAGGCTCTTTGTGTCCGAGGGGCTGGGCGCCATACCGTTGAAGTGGCCGTTGTAGTGGCTGTACTCTTTGGCTGTGGCCAGAGGCCCCTCCAGGCTCGTGGAGGAACTAGGTGACTGGTCGTCCCCTGTCAGCTCCTGCCGTGGGGGGCCCAGGACATCCCCATAGCCGCGGGTATTAAAGTGAGGGGTGGCGCCGTTGATGTGGGTGCAGCGCTCCACCGTTTGCTCCAGACGCTCCTTGTAATTAGCAGGTGTCCGGCTGCAGTTGTTGAAGCGATAGCCATCATCAAGAAAGGCTTTTTCATGGGCCATAGGCAGGCCGTGGTCATTGGACCCCTCAGTGGGGCAAGGTGGGGCGGGGGCCAGGCTGGCAGGCCGTTCCATGCAGGGACTACTCCTCACTTGGGTAGAGCACTCCAGGAACTCCTCACCACCCCAGGCGCTATTGTTGCTGTGAGTGTCAAAGCCTCCTCCGTGCTGCGACTCTCCGTCCCACTGCCCCCGTGGAGTCCCACGGCCAGGAGAACGGAAGTAGTCGTTGGCCTCGTGGCTGTCTGGAGTGCTCTTCCCTGGATCTAAGTTCTTTTGACCCCTTCCCAGTCTCACCTGCCTCGGTCTGGCTTGCTGGGGCAACGCCTCCCCCTCCTGGTGCCCTTGCAGGACTGTGCTAACTGCTTTTGGGAGGTTGACAGGCTCCCCTATAGAGGCAGTGAAGGCACTCATGGCACTGAGGGCAGGCACCGGACTCGCCTGTGTGGTCCCGCTCACTGTGGTGGTTATGGTGACATGCATGCCCTTACTGGCGGCATCCACCACCGCCCTGTAGATGGCGTCTACCGACTCTGGGCCTCCACTGGGGCCCCTGTCAGATCCCACTGGAAGCCCCTCACTCTGAGGTTGTTGCCCGTCTGCAAATTGCGGATGTGACAACATCCCCTGCTGTGGACACAAACGCAGGGTCACAATATGATGAAAAGTTGTTTTATGAAACTACATGAAAAGCTACTGATCAAAATGTAACACATCCTCCCACCTGGTAGTTCTGGTAGAGGCAGGCCATGGAGCCAGCGTTGGCATTGTTGCTGTCAGTGTAGTGTTGGTTTTCAGAGAAGTGCTGCTGTCCCTGGTAGGCTGGGTGGGAGGTCACCCCCTGCTGCATGGCCTGGTGGACCTGCTGCTGGTACATCTGACCTCCGCCGGTGTTGATGTGTGGCTGCAGACTGCCCATACCACAACCAAGGGATGAGGGATTTCCTGCAGTTTGGAACATAAAATATAAGTCAAAGGGATGTAAATACAGCACCTGACTTTGCTAGAAAATAATGCTTCAAATGACTTGAATCAGCGTTTCTCACAGTTTGTAAATGTATTTGTGTCGGTTTAAAGTTTGAACTATTCACTTATTTTCCTATATTTTCTAATCATTGCACATTTGGAGCAGACTTACATGGAATCTGCAATATCTGCTGCATTTCCATTCAGGCTTTCAAAAGCAATTGACTGTATAAAAATATAAAAATACCAGAGGAAAAAGCTTGTTGTGTGGAAGCAGGTATATTTGGCAGGACTTAAAATAAATTCATTTCTAAAAAAATTTTTATTAACTTGCGCACAAGTTTTTGACAGGATTCACATACCCAAGTGTAAATATTATGCAATCAGACCTTTCCGAGAAACAAAACTTATTGTATGTCTTTAAGCTTGTACCTAGCAGTCTATGCAATACTACTCTCTATAAAACATTTCAGTAATTTTATACCTTTTTATAAAGTTAGGGTTAGGGTGACCACCAGAAAACAAATGGCAACGCTGGGCAATTGTTTCTCAATGGGGACTTTTTGAATAAAGGAAAAGTTGCACATTAACAATCTGTTGCACATAAAACTAACAGAGACAAGCTGCCAGATGCATGGTGGAGACAGACCAGTTAGCAAAGTGTACAAGGACAGAACATGTACAATATCAAGGCCACAGATGTATCAATGAATGAAGAGAAAGCCCGGCAGCAATGTTATGCAGACAAAGCCGAAGCAAAAACAAAATCTCTGAGGCCTAACGCTGTGTTTTGTGGGGGTGTGTGTGGACGAGTGGCGACTGGAGCAGCTGGTGCGATGCTACGTCGCTGAAGGGCAGCTGTGTGTGCTCTCCATTTTTTTTCTCCTCTTTTCTTTCTTCCCCTCTCTCACTCTCTCTCCTCTCTAATGCTGAGAGCCACGACTCGGCCAGCCCCCTCCCCCTTCCTCCCCACATCCTCCGCTACTGCTATGATATAGTGACGGCTGTTGCCAGGGGAGGTTGCCATGGGAACCGAGTGATGATTGGTGGTGCTGTCCACTGCCAGGAAGCTTGTTGGGGGAGTTGGGTGGGTGGGTGGACGAGGGGGGTTACGAGGGTCGGGTGGTGTGATTTTAGCCTGCTGGGGGATGGGGGGGGAGATGGGTCAGCTGGGTGGCAGGAGGTCTGGGGGGTTTACAATGAACTTTAGGGTATTTGTCGATGGCCAGAGTGGGAGGGGGATGCTAGCTGTCTAGAAACAGATGGTTGGAGGCTAATGCTAAAAAGCCACTGACTAGGCCACTTTCAAAGAGCTCTCAGTGCTCTTAAGATCCCTAGCATGTCATCCAAATTAGCTTCAAGCATGGGAACATCTACAAAGCTACTCAGAGGCATAACATCTGCCATTCGGTGACAGACTATTCTTTTATCTCAACAGCCTGTAAGTGCTTATGTGCTTTCACTACCAGGGCTCCTAATGGGCGGAAGGACTTTTTTAGGAGTTGAGGTGAGTTAATTCTCTGTATTGGTCATCTGCAAGATAATCATTGTTTTTTTTTTTTTTATGTCAAAAAACACTGATGAATTTTAGACCACCAGGGGCACCGTAGACAATATTTTGATGATGCTCTTGCTGCAGAAGGCAGAATCAGCCAGTGGCGGTAATGCAGCAAATAAAAATGCAGGAGCAGAAGATAACAAGCCAAAAATTATATGAGAAATGCAAAAAAGTCTGTTAGGGTTTAATGACATGTTCATTGGACTTTGGTGAAAAAATACTGAATATAAACACAAAAACATGACTGCTTACTATGACAGCTCTGCATGGAAGCTTTAATCTTCACTTGGTGTCCAAAGCAATGTTGAAAAAAGCCAAGCCAAGTTTTTAGCTTATATAAAATGGAGCCAAGTGGACAATCTTCACAACTGTGTGGTCATAAGAAGCAGATGGTTGACATTTCACTTAAAAGTAAGTAAAACAGTTATCTGATTATCAAAACACAACAGGCGCACACGGTGGTCGACACCACAACCAGACCTTTGTATGGTGTTGTGACAAGGTCTGTGGCTCGAGAGGAATTAGACATTAATATTGAACAGAAAACAGAACAATAGCTGAAAATACATGGCTGCATGGCCCTGAATATTAAAAACAGACATTGGCAACAGGTTGGAGTATTAAACTCTATATGGCATTGAGTCTGACATGCCCGCATGTTGTTTCAATTACAATGAGAAATATACCTTTGACATGGCTATGACAGCTTCAGCCATACCAAGCCTACTTTTATTTTACAAAATGAAATTAAGGCAACAGCTTGGATTACAAGTAAGCAGGTAACCATTAATGGTGGGTGTTTTTTTGTTGTTGTTGTTTTGCGTTACAGGTGTGTCCTAGGTCAGTCCCAGGAATCTGTACCAAGCCCCATCTTGGCATGCTTTCATGTATCCGTATGGGTAAAAATAAAGCAGATCAAAATGCCGTCCTTTCTTTACTCTACTATGCTTCGTCCAGCTCAGCCTGCTCGTGTTGCAGTGCTGCTCTATTTAATGACAGCCAGCTCTACAGTGCAAGCATTGCGCCCCATATGTAAGTGAAAAATACTGTGAGAATGTAATACATTATTTGGTTGCACCGATGCTTGTATCTGTTCTAAAATCCTGATTGGCAAAATACACAGATCTGCTGAGCTCCGACTCGTAACAAAGCTGTTATCTCTCCTCTCTTATTAGCAAAGAGCAGTGTAGATAACATTTAGCTAGCAGCTTCTCATATTAGCCAGCACAGACCGTTATTTTCATGGTATTTAAAATGACAAGTACTGCTGCCAGTACCTCATATCAGCTGCTATTAATTAATGTTGTGTCAGACCCAAAATGGGTTGTGGACCCTTGTTATTGGTTGAGGTTTATTTACTATAGTTTGAACCAAGGCTGCCAATAATAATATCCAACAGCAAAAAAGTAAGGTTGTCATATTAGTAGCTACAACTATTATTTAAATGTTTCACAAACATATTTATTCATCATTCAGGTAAATTTAAGAATCAGAACAGACTAAGTACCGGCACATGAACAACATTGAGGGACTTCAGTAGGGATTGAAACAAAATAAAAAAACAAACAACCCTAAATATGACATCTCTAATCCAGTCTCAGAATAAAAAAGGAGACACAACGACATGTTTTAAATTTGTAGATTAAACGGACTATTTCTAGAGTCACCATGAGCATAGCAAAACTGTTAATTTTAAAAAATTAAGTTTATAACAATTATAATGTTCCCAATCCTATAGGATTGCTGCATTCTTAGGCTGCCCTCTGACCTGCACAGGACCACCTCAATTTCAATTACTTGTCATTGGAGAAATACAGAATAACGGCCTACCCCGGGATAAGAACAGGTGGCCTGCAGCAGACCTTGGTGATATCTCCATTATAAACCATATGAGGACACACAGACGCACAATGAATACATAAACTCATGGTCCAGTCCCACAGCAGGCAAGAAAGGGAAAAAAAAAGAAAACAAGATCCAGGCCTTTTCAGTACTTCAAAACAAATGCTAACATGAACGCGCGTAAACACACACACTCACACAAAACATACAGTGACACACACAAAGTCATTCACATGCACACCAATAAACAAAAGCACACAAACTGTAATACACAAGTAGTCATAGACATACACACAGTCATTCAAACACACACACACACAGGCCTAAACCCTCATCAAAGGCTTCGCTCTGGTCTCTATTCAGGGTCTATCGTTACTATAGCGACCAGCTAGCTGGGAGAAGCTCTTTAGAGCGCCCTATCTGGGCTGCTTCCCTTAAAGCGTGATCCAGATCCCATTTCCATCTTCTTACACCATTGACTGATGCTAGCATACAAATAAAACAAAGAGAAACACTGGCTGACTGACAATTAGCTGAGCCTCCAAAGATGAGGGGCCTGCTCATTAGCTCAGAGATACTGGAGGAGCCCAACTGTCTAGGCTCGGGGCCTATCACCTAAATCCTTTGGTTTTAGTTCACTCATAACCATAGAAACCACATCTTCATCCAGCCATTAGCTTATCACGAGGAAGGGAGGGGAATATACACTCATTAACTAAACAGGATATCAACACCATCATCCAGCCAGAGGGAGGTCAGTCTGGACTGTGGTCATCGAGTTTGCGTGCTGATGGTTGTTCTGAAATGTCACTAAATAATTATTTTTAGGATTTTTAAAAATGGAACTAGTGTTGCTGTTAAGTTTATTGTTCAGATTTTTTTATTATTATTTATTTTCCAAGGACCATTTTATTTATCATATTGCTACGTTTTCGATCAAAAAATGTGGAGCAGTAGTAGATTTACTTGTCTAAAATTCTTCTAACCATGAAATGCCAATTTCAGAAATATGTCCTGTCAAAAAAAAAATAGAGACAATAACTCAGTTTCCTTACATGCAATAATAAAATATTATGTCACTGTATAATTTTTTTTAAGTATAAATGCCTAAAAATATTTAGCAGCCCATGTTTATTGTGGTAAAATGACTAAAAGGTAACATACGTGATTACTTACTTTTTCAAAAATTCAGGTTTAGAGGAGTTTTGAGTTCTTGATTGCATGTCTTCTTTCTAAACATCATAAAGTTACTGATCACAGTTACTGATATCTCACCTGTATCAGAGATGGTCTGTGTGCAGCTTCCATCGCCACCTCCATGTTGCATTACCACCATGTTAGTCCGCCCCATACCGTGAAGCAGGTTCTGCTGTGAGGGGTGAGGGCCGGGGTGAGGGCCAGGGTGGGACAGTGGTGGGGGGTTAGTGTTAGGGCGTCCTAACGGCATGCCATCAGGACCCACCGGTCCAGCTCCTGGCCCCATAGGCCCACAGTTACTCATGGAGGAGGCCTGCATCTGGGCCATCATGTCAGGAAACTGGCCCTGACGAGGGCCCAGATGGCCCCCAGAGGTGTCCACATTCTGGCAGTGCTGCATGGCATCTCCTGGACCCCTCAGCCTCTGCTGAGCTAAGAGGCTCTGTTGCGAGCCACCGGGAACCATACCTGTGCTGTCGTTGTAGTGCAGCTGTGCAGCTCCTTGAGGACCAGACCCTGGGCCGGGGCTAAGACCTGGACGGTGGCTGTTACCAGCCAGGTTGTGAGAGCTCTGGCAGCTCATGGACTGAAGAAGCTGGGCCATGGAGGTGTTTAGGGGAAGGTTTCCAAGTCGGCCCACTTTTCGCAGCTGCTCAGTTGCACTGGGCCCCGGCATGTGGGGTCCTCCCATACCCCGTTTGTTAAGTATGTTGTAGACCAAGTTGTTGCTGTTGTCATGGTTAACGGCGGCGCTGCCTGACGACTGCCTCCGTTTGCGCATGGGGTCCCTCTGCTGGGCCATGAGCTTGTCTCTAAGAGCTGCCCGACCACTCTGACCCTCAGGAGTGTTGAGCAGCATGGTGGAGTTTGGCGGGAGCATTGGGTTTAAAGTGCTGTGTCCTTCCATGCCTCGAGGGCCACTCATGGAGCCAGAGTGCCCGCCACCTCCTCCATTACCTCCTCCACCTGCCCCGATGCCTGCCATACCGACGCCACCACCAGCCATGCCAGCAGTGCTGTTGCCAGCAGTGCTGAGTTTGTTTTGATTTGCTAGCTGTGCTTTGGCTGCGGCTGACAAGAGACTGCTGGCGGGGAAGGAAGCGGCATTCTGTTGGTTGAGGATCTGATTGAGGGGCATCCCCAGGAGTCCTGGGTGGCCCTTCTGGGAAGCGCTGGGGGTTGCCAGAGAAGAGGATGACGATGAGGAAGAGGTGGGTGAATACATGGGGTTGCTGTGCTGCTGGGTGCCAATCGAGTTTCCCATCCCGGGCAGCAACTGGGAGTCTTTGTACTGGTGGAGTGAGTCAGATTTGTTCGTGGAGGGGCTGGAGGGCATGGCCGGTCTGGGAGATCCCATAGCCGACCTGGGGGAACGAGGAGGGACCTTCATGGTGCCACACGGAGCCTGGTGCCCCGAGGGCATTGCAAAGTTCCCATGGTCAGAGGACGTGGAGGATGAGCGTGAGCGATGAGGGGAGGCTTCCATTCTCCCATGGGCAGGCCCGGCCATGTGGACAGGGGAAGTGACAGGGGAGGGGGACATAGAGGAGGCTGGACCACCCTGTTGAGTCCTTTGAACATGGCCACCATGCCCCACAGGCCCAGGCTTCACTGTGGGTAAAGGTAAGTTGCTTGGCAAGGGAACAATGGCGGGAGGGGGTATGTTTACATTCATCATTGGTACCTGAGAGTGGATGTTAGGCTGGAAGTTGGAGGGGTTTGGGGCATTGGTGGGGGGCTTGTTGGGGATGGGATCCAGGATGCCTAAGGGGTCTTTTTCAGAGGTCAACTTCCTTTTCTGAAGGGCACAGGATGGTGGGATGGATGGAGGAGGCGGTACGGGATGCACAGGGGGCTGTGTTTTATGGTGAAACGCTGCACGGGGCATATCCATACCAGGGGGGAAGTTCCCCCTTGGCATGTTCATGTTCATGACAGGGCTTTTGGCAGTGGCCGTCGGAGAGAGAGGTGTGCTAGTCCTCCCTGTCATGGCGCAGGATGGCTGGCCCACAGGGGAACCATGAAGCATAACACTGGGTGGGGAAAGAGGTGTCCTAGTGTTCCCATGGATGGAGGCTGAGCCAGGACTACTGGCTCCAGGAAACCCACATGGATTGGTCCTTGGAAAGCCCTCAGGGCTGCCTAGAGTGTCTGCACTGGGAGACTGTGAGCCATCTCCATACAGCTTAGCACTGGAAGGCGGTGGACTCAGCATGCCTCCATACCCAACCCGGTAAGGGGATTTGGGGCCTGGCTCCCCACTGGCCAGCCTCTGTGGCCTGGGGTACCCAGGGTAGAGCTCTGGCTGCTGGGCTCCACCCATCTCCTGGGGTGGAAACAGCCTCTGCTGCTGTTGTCCAGCTGCCATCATAATCTTAAAAGGATTCTTGCAGTCTGGGTCTACAGCATTGGGCAGGCCATCATGGGGTTTAGTCCTTATTGCTCGTTGAGTCGTGGAATGCGCAGTGACCACAGATGACGTACCTTTAGGACAAACAAGGCACATTTGAGTTAAATCAATACCAAGAATTTTGACAAAATATTAAGCCAGGCAGGAAAGTCACTGTTATTTGCTAACTACAGTGACTAGCTTACCATAAAAACCACAAACTAGTTAAAACTAGTATTTAACTTAACTGACTGAGCAAAAATGTATAAAAATTAAAAAAAATATTAAAAAATTATTAACACAAAACTACTTGTTACATTGAATCTGCATATTGTCATTTGGCATTATTTGACCAACATTCAAGAGGTTTCCTAGCAAACTGGCTTTCAATCAACAGTCAGAACATTGATTCTGTTCAGATGTTCAGATGAGTTGTACAACTGGATTTTAATGAACTCGTACCTCCCCCAGGACTAGTCAGTGTCAGAGGTGGGTGCGTCTCCATGCTCTTGTGCAACGTGGCCACAGCCAGAAGCTTCCTCTTGTGAATGCAGAGTTTGGTGACGTCTTCATCTGCTTTCACATCCTCTGCCGTCCTCTGCTTGACAGCCGCCCCAGGGTCAAAGTTAAACACCTGAGGAAAAAGACAGGTGATATGAACAAAAATATATTCGCAGCTACCAATGCAAACCCTTTTACTTTTGACCAAACAGGTGATGCTCACACAAGAATGAAATAATGCATGTGTAATTAGCTAGGAAACCCATCTAGTGAGTGCCCGTCGAGATATTTAAACGTAATTTATACCTGTTAGTGAAAAAAGGAACAAGAGAGAGAAAAGTTGTGTTTCAAAACGTGGAGCATTCCACGTGTAAACAGGTTCAGTGGCAGCGGGTGATATAATTTTTATTGGGTATAAAAGGGGCATCCTAGAGAGGCTGAGTCATTCACAAGCAACAATGGTGTGAGGTTCACCACTTTGTGAACATGATGGCATAAATGATGTTACTACATGGGCTCAGTGACAAATTAAATTTCAGAAGAAGATACTCACTTAGATTATCCATCTGAAAGATCAAACTACATTCAGTTGAAACTAGCGGACGGATGTGAGACAGAGGTGATGTTATGCACCTTAAGATAGCAAACTTCATTCCTTAGAGCATCAAAAGCTATAATCTTAATTAAGGTAGGTGTCACACTCACATACAGGTAGCAAGCAGCAAGGTTGAACTAACAACATTATTAAGCCAACAATTTTTTTCTGTTAAGAGAAATTAGGAGGAATGTGGAAAATGGAGGAAGAATGTTTCGGGCTTGGTGGGTTTACATCTGCTTTATAAAAACATACACAGAGCAGACAAGTCAACATTTTCCCAGATGAGACAATATCAGCCTGATAGCTGTCTGATCCAACAGACACGGTTTGCTGGGGACAAATTTAGCTTCCAGAATGATAATCGGTCAGATTACCCCATGTAATGTGATACAGAGGACGCCTCACAACACCCTAACATTTGTAGTTCAGTCCTTCACAGAGTTCAGCGGAAGTGGTCAGCCTGAGTTCATTTCATACTTGCTGAGCACATGGAATGGGAGTGGAGAAGTGGATTATGCTGCAGGAGTGGTTTGAGAGCTTTCTCCGGACATTTTTATAGAATTTTTCACTGTGAAAACTGGTCACAATTGGAATTCATTGTAACTGACATTAATTCAAGCTGACCACGGCTACTGGCTTCGTGAAGGACAA
This sequence comes from Ctenochaetus hawaiiensis, assembly GCA_029783645.1. Classification (NCBI taxonomy): domain Eukaryota; kingdom Metazoa; phylum Chordata; class Actinopteri; order Acanthuriformes; family Acanthuridae; genus Ctenochaetus; species Ctenochaetus hawaiiensis. The sequence continues at coordinate 1,477,301 of JAPZDY010000017.1, forward strand.
AGTCACAAACTTTTATAGCCACCTTTCAAGCTAACAGCGGTGACTTTCTGATACTCAAAAGACCATCTCAACAAAAACAAAAAGCATCACTTCAACCATAGCCTGTAAGAAACTGTTTTCACCTTGGTCTAACCAGTGCAACTCCGTTTGCTCTTCACAGACATGTATATTTCCTCCTCATTCCTCCTCCTGTCCCCTTTTGTGGTAATGAATGTCAAACAAACAAAAATATCCTATCTTGAGGCCAGGACGTGTCAAGAGCTGATTGTCCCCTCTAAGTTAAAATATCATGTTGTCTGAAGAGGCATTTAGTTAACACTCATTCTCAGTGACTTGCAGCAAGTGCAAATTTGTAGTAAGTGGAAAAGTTTCTCATCAATAATCTTCACATCTGCTCATGACGCCACTAAGTTTTTACAAGCAATTACCAAATGGAACAAATAGTCAAACAGTATTTAATGCTTGCAAAAGGAAATGAAATGTAAAAATTAATCG
>JAPZDY010000017.1:1484317-1498663 GCA_029783645.1 Ctenochaetus hawaiiensis
GACATGGGGCACCACTACAGGTCATGGATGCTTTATAAGATTATACTACTTTCATATTATAGGAGAGAAGTAGCTGCATCAGAGCCAAAGCAGAGCATTTTTACACTAGTCAACCAACCCAAACTCTTTTTAATCACAAAAAATGATCCCATTCCGACTCAAAACTGCAATAATTTCTGAAACACCAAGTGCTGTTAGCCGCTGCATCCCTATGCCCCAAATCTGAACTCAACACACGTGGAGTGCTCAACTACAACTGCATCAAGAGATGCCAAGAAGACACATAACATGTAAAAAGCTTTGTTATAAAGCAGTATACAGCTGTTAAATGTGTGTAATATGCAGAACGGTGCATGGTGCTCATGTAAGAAGATCAGGTTGATAACAATAACTCTAGAATATTTATTGGACACTTAGATCCAACAGTTCTTTAAAGGAACACAACAGAGTTTTAAATTTACTCCTTATAGAAAATCCAAAGACATATCAAGTTTGATGACTGCACACATCGCTCTCACAAAAAGCAACAGTGGGTCATGTTTGAGTTCGGTTAAGTGCTAAGATTGCTAAACTGTGATTTAAGAAGATACAATAATTTTAAGACAATATGAAATCACTATGAGGAAGAGAATATCATTAATTATAACACAGCTGTTGAGCCTGGTTTCAGTCCCTCTGTAGCATTTTAGCGCCAAAGTCTGGAGACACCTGTGACTCCAGAAGTGGGAGTTACACCTGTCATTTCAGTGATTAACTTGGCTGCATCCAAAACGGAGAGAATGATTTGGGCCAGAATTTGATTTAAAACAAATATGGAAGTGGATACTGAATTTAATTCTGGAATAAAATGTTGCCTCATGTCCTCTGTGTGTGCTGTTATATTAACTGTTCTGCCATCACAAATGATGTTGGGGGGTAATGCCCTTAATAAATGGCAAGGAGAGTAACATGGAGTCTGACAACGTCGCTGCAGAGGCACTGACGGCTGTAATTTGCCTGCGAAAATGGTGTGTCATACATTTTGTGGGACCTAGGGAGGTATATCTGACCAATTTGAAAAAGTGAACGTTGAACAGTGAAAAGAAACAACAAAATTCAAAATGATTACCCATTTCCCTCTCCAACATAAGCAAACTTTGGCACATAATGGTCGTATATGTGATGAGAAATCTACAGTTTGGACTCAATCCAGCTGTACACTTCATACAAGCAGTATAGAACAAGATGTAGACTCAGGGAAAAAGTTAATGCAAAAAAAGACATAAATAAAGGAAATGTACAGCAATACAGTCTCAGAAAGAAAGAAAAAACATGTTTTAGATAAGAAATCACATCATCATGACAAGTGGAACCACAGCCAAAGGTTGAGTAACTGAATTTACGGTCCATTAAGGATGGCAGCTTATGTAAATGAAAATGTTATATGTTAGTATTCAAATTTCAGAGAAAACGATCAGACAAAGTAGCTTTTTTACATTTTCCTGCATGGCCATGAGGTAGTCTTCTTTCTCTTATATCCTTGTGTCATTAAGGTGGTATTGTAATATTTGTTATTTGTTGTTATTCCACAGTAAAAATGAATACTTCCTAACAGCTCTTTATTCATCAAAGCAATCATGGGAGTTTTATGTCTGGAATTTATTTTGAGTGTGACGAAGGTCTAAGCAACCACAACCCTGACTCATCCTGACGAGAATGAGTAAACAAACTTTTTATCTACTTGCTGGTATAGCAGCTGGTAAACTTTATCCACAATCCATGATTCAGATCACATTTGAACCTTAAAAGACAATTGCGTTACAAACAAAAAGACATTTCTAGCATTTCTACTGAAGTAAATTTTTGACCACTGTTCTTGAACAATAGCCTCAATTCTTCGTTGAAAGCCAAACAAATAAAGCTAATTAGAAGGTGAGAGCATCGCCTCTTTCAGCCGTGCAAAATAAAGGGGTCACAATCTCAGTCCAATCTAATCTTAAATTTGTAGACCCTGAATGTGCCTCAGTCCTGTCTCAATGTGATTTAAGCTCTGGACAATTTGTTGCATACCAAACACCACATACGTAATATACAAATACAGCCTGTGTTTTGATCAAGTTGACAAAGATAGGCAGGTTACAGTTGTGAATGATCTAAGGTACATTCAAGAAACAATTTACAAGCAGATTTCTGCTTTTATCTATTGCACTGCTGTTTGTGTCTGAACCTGCAGGAAAACAGAGGATGGCGATGCTATTATAGGCTGTCATAAATACAGATGGTGTTTGGTAGGTTTATTATGTAAAATGCACTGTATAAGGTTTAATAGGGAGTACACAGCATGTCTACAGACACAAATGGCACCTCTGAGCTTAGGGTCAGTCAGAGACCTCCACTTGAGATCAATTCTTTAGAAGAGCATTTAATGCCAAGTGAGAAGGGTCTGTCATGCACCGCCGAATGGAGTAAAAGTGGAGAGCAGGCTGCAATGCAAGCTACCTGCACAGTGTATGTACTCTTTGTGGAAAAACATCATGGGCATGATTGAAAAGGTGTAAGATACATACTGTGCAACACTAACATGCTTCAGTATCATGTCCTGGACGCCTTACACTGAGACACATCATATCCAAAGCTACTCTTTTGATAACTGACTAGATTGAGTCCATTAATTCTCAACCTAGCACTTTAATCTTGCTGTAACCCCATGGAGTTGGCTAGGGTTAGCTTTAGGTGTAAATTAGCTATATTGTCCTGCAGCAGCCTTCAAAGTTGACAGCTACACAAGTTGACTACGTCGATAGCTAGATGACAAGACTTTTTTCCTAATACCGGAGAACATGACAACCGCTTGTGTACATTACCAAAGCAACCATAGGTGCCTAAATGTTAGATAATAGCCAATTAGCTTGGTGAACATTAGCCAGACTGGCCATCAACTGTGCCAAGTGTTGCTTTAATAACGTTTTCACGACAACCATCTGGCGTTAAAGGATGTTTGGTTTATTACAAGGAGAGAGGTGCAGCTGAAACTCCATCGTCTGCGGGCCTCTGCGTTAAAAAGTGACCGTGTCAACAAGCAAAATGAGTCTTGTCTGACTGTGCTTTTTGATGCATTGGACACAGCTTCTGAACTAGCTGGGGGTTAGCATGCCAAGCGTCAGCTGTCTAGCTACCGTTAGTTAGCTAGCCAGCTAGCTTGTTGTAACGAAAATGAATTAGAGGGCGAGCTCGGCTACGCTAATAACGTTTTAGCATTTAATTAGCGAACCATAACCGGGGTCGTGCACGTTGAGGACCCGCAACCAGAATTCCGACTTCAAATTGTCGAAGTAAAAAACAGCTAGGCCCGCGTAAGGTTTCGAGCCAAGGGGCCAGGCAAGGCCAGGGCCAGGCCGAGTTAGCACGGGTTAGCCTAGCATGCTAGCTAACAGCCGTGCAAACCCGTTGCGTTTGCAGTGAGAGAGCGAAGAAGAAGAGAGAGACGCTTTTCAGGCACTAACGTTTCTGTCTGCGCCAAATCAGACCGTAAACATTCCGTTCTTACCCGGATATCCCAGCGAATGCATACCGGTACTGAAACAGTGAAATGGACGAGCAACAGTGCATTTCTGACCTTTAGAAAAATAAGAATAAGAAGCCTACCCATTAGTTCTCTGCCTCTGCTGGTTCTCCTACACTGGGATATTGAAAATGATGGAGAGCTACATTGCGCATGCGCTGCAGGAGAAGCCAGCAGATGGGAGAGGTGATGCACGTTACCTCCAGAGCTCGGATACATGAGCTGTGTATGGCAAAAGTTAAGAATAAAATTATTAAAAGACTGAAAAACAGCTGGATATGTGGGTGGGGTGACTCACACAGAGCCGCATCTCTCTGTTATGGCTCCCTCGGCGGGGTTTCAGCTGTCTAAAATGAAGGATAGTTTATGTAGCCTATCTGTTAGGCTCTAATTTTACTTGAGTCCTTTGATGGACTACAAGATAATGACCTCTCTGCTTTATCGGGTTGCAATCTTTATTTTGTAAGAGATCGACTGATGTGCAGACACAGTTGATGGCCGTGAAAAGAACAGATAATCTCTGCACTGAATCTGCTGATGATTGATACCTAAAATGGTGCAATATTAAGGATATTATGTTATCACCTTAATATTACCGCTGGCATAGTGAAAAAGCTTGGTGGTAGCATTTTAATTAAGGACATTTAAAATTAAGACTACTATTACATGCATTCTAATTCTGCAGTACTTATGGGTAGTAATGTTAATGTTTAGGTTTCACAACATCAACACTTTGAGTACATCAAACCCTACCTCAATTCAACCACAAAACTCTGCAGTGCATTTTCTTTTTGTTAAAACATAGTAATGAGTTGTTGTTTTTTTTTACTGTATCTTGAGTTTGGGGGGTTTTGTTTTCCATGAGTGGGCTGCTAGCTGACAGAAGTAGGGAGAGATCAAACCAACAAATGACACATACAAGCAGTCCAACAGAACTTTTCTTTTCAGAGTTATATAAAAAAGATATTTTTCTCTGGGATCTGTATGACGAATGGATGCAGATGCAAAAAAGACCAAGGATCGGTGAAAATTTTGACTTGTTTTACCTGATTAGCACAATGACGAATAACCAAATTTACCAAATTGTTACCATGTAAAACCACATATTTTGTCAAACATATGTTTCTAACTGTGATGGATTGCCTTGAGCTATAATCAGGTCTGTATATGTTAAATACATTGAGCTGAAATTTAAAGAAACCAACGGCTGCATGAAAGAAGGAAAAGCATCTTGAATTCAAAAAGGGTTATTTTTGTAAATTAATATAAAGTGAATCTTTTCAGCAGTTCTGCTCAAACATGCAAGCAACATAACACAGGATATAATGTAATAAAACATTTTAATGTAATAAAACTCACTAATAATAATCCCATTAACAGTAAAAGAGCTATTTTGCCAGTAGCTTGGAGGTACTGTGTCATATTAATGAGGCATGTTGTGTTAACAAGATTATTATTCATTAGGCTTCAAATTGTTGTAATTTAATAAATTAATTACATTAATTGGAAGCTTCCATATTAAAACTCTGCACAGCTGCATCACCTCTAGTCTTTTTCGTTTTTTTTCATCAACAAATATGAAACAATGCCAAAATATTCAAATTTATGAACAAGATAAGGAAAAAATCAATTACATTTTTATTCAATGAGACAAACAATATAACATCATATTACCAGATGAATTGGAATTAATGAATAAAAGACACAGTAACAATGAGGAGTTCAGCCACCTGAAGTAAAAAGAAGCTGCACTTTTATCAGATGCGAATGCTCAAGTTTTGTCTGAAGGTCAAACCTGAGAACACATTAAATGAATTCAGTGTATGGCTGCTGTAAAAAGGGCCGCTTCATGTATTTTTAAGGGCAAACACAGCGCTGAATGTGAGAGCGGAGAGTTGTATTTTAGGATAATGTGACAGGCTAAATGTGAGCAGAGACTGGGAGACGATTTGTGAGATATCTGGTGCTTTATTGGTGCTTTTTTCATCAGTCAGCCAAAAGCCACAGGAAGCATTTAAGTATCTCCAGAGCCTCATCATCATTGTGAATGAGTAAAAGATGTTGTTATGAAGGCACCCCCCCCAGCGATTCAGATGAACCTGATTTTATCAAAATCAGAGCAATGGTGGCAGTTATACTTTCCATGTAGTACATTTCAATTTATAATTACATGTAACTGCCTCGGTTAGGACAGTCAGTAACCTTTTTAAAGACTATAAATCACAGCGCCAAATTTGGTCAGAATTGCACGGATGTTTTCTATAATTAAATAAAAGTATGCTGAAGGCTGATAGGTTTTTCTGTTTGTGTAATGAAAGTTAGAGGGGTTGAATATATTTTATGGGCCATCCAACTGCCTTAAAAAGCCTCAGAATGTGCCAGTTTCAAAGATGCGTTTACAGTAAAAATAAATCTAATTTTTATTAATTGACAAAAAAACAGCAGTTGTTGAAGAATTAAATTACAGATCCTTGTTTTTGTTTTTAGGTTGACTTTTTAAAAAAAAAAAACTTTGATTATAGTATATGAAGTAAAATGTACTTTCATTTTAAAAGACTGTTTTCTAAAACAGCCGGTAACTATGTTTTTTTATTTAAATTCACTAAGTAAATATATTTTTAAATACTGCATTTGTTGGGAGTATTTTCAGTGGTGGATTATTCTACATTTGCTAGTGTAATAAGTATTCAGAGGCAGCAGGACAGTGTAAGTGGGACTGAATCAAAATAAACTACACTGTGTGTTCAAGGTAATAAAGGAACATGTCACACAGTGCAACAGTGTGGCTCACTGATGTGTTTTTAACACTTTTAGGGTGATAATGGATAATGGAGCTCTTAGGTACAAAACATGACTAATAGTTATATCTGCTTTTGGACACACATGCAGTATCACATAGTTGGATTAATTTGTTGTCTTTCATGGGATTTGACAACATCACTAGGCTCATGCTTTAAAGAGGAGAGCCATTATGTTTGAATTTGAAATTTGTTTAAATTTCTTTGTATTGTGTGTTGTATAAATGTGTAACAGTATAAGACACTCACAAATAGCAGCTATTAGAAAAAAGGGAAAACGTTGTTAATACATATGTCATACTGATTTTTCATCATTACTGTTGTGTATAAGGCTAGAACTGTGATCAGATAGCACATACTGGATGGGATAGTGCGTTTCTACTCTATTCTGTTCTAGACTGAGCCTCAGCCAATCAGAGTCGAAGAATCAGTTAAAGCAGGAAGTCGTTGCAGGCAGAGCAGTATTCCCGCGAAGATTGAGACCTCTTACTGGATGAATTTCTGTTTTTCTTGGTATGTCTCTTATTATGTACTGCTGTACACTGTCAGTCAAACTAGCGTTAACTTAACAACATAATCAAGGTTATTTTATCAAGCTATGACACAACATGCTGCTAGTTTGCTTATTAGCGTGCTGCTTACTAGCACCGCTGATGTTCAACTCAGCGTGGGGAAAAGTGGTGCGAAACTCCGTTCATAAATTTTGACAGATTTAGCGCATACTTGCTTGCCGACAAATATTGTACAACCTTGGATACAACCTGCGACCCTTCCTGAGTAATAACGAGTCACTTAATAATTCGGCATACATACAATCCATCAAGGTTTTAGTGATTACATTATATTGAAACAAACTCAGGGACAGTCGTTTAGTGCTAATCGTATTGACACAAATGTTTCTTATTAAATAAACTGCATGTTACATTACTACACATTTGTTCTCGTTTGTTAGAAATGTCATCGAATGTTAAACATTATTGTACATGTCACAAAGCAAGATCATTGTGCTTTGACGAATACTGGTTTGAAGTTCGGTTTAAAAACAGTCAGTTATCGGAGTAGTGGCTGTATATGCCACTCATAGTGTACATTTAATTAACACGTAACTGCATTGTTAAAAGTTTAAATCAACATGAGATTAAATACATAACTATAGCTGAGAATTGCTCGTGAAGAGGTAACTTAGTTTATTGAGCAAAGAGTAAAACTTGGACCCAGAAAGTAATTTTGATTTAATTATTCTCATATTATGATGCCACTGACTGGAATGAAAACATACTGAAGTATTTTTTCCCTTTTCTTGTTACTCATTATGGACCATTGGAGGTCCCTTCAGCACATTTTTGGCACCACCAAATGTCATGTATTTTAACCAATGAAACACATGTTTTGCAGTTTAGAGTCACAACACAATGAGTAAGAGGAAGGTGAAAGATGCTCATTTACCAGTCGGAGAATGCATCACACAGGTTTGACCTTTGCTCTTTTTACTTTTTATTATGTTGATGGTAAAATGATTGATCTTCACAATTACTAACATTCATGAAAAGCATGTAGCTGCTTGTGTTATTGCACGAGTCACTGTTATGTCTGCATTGTTGTTTATTGTCAGGTTCAGGAGATTTTAAGAGGCCGTGTTTGCCGTCAGCAGCTCCCTGACAGGCTGGAGGGAGTCGAAGCTCAACACAAGTAGGTTTATTTCATCAACAATGGTTCACAAGTCTGAAACTGTTTATGACTAATTGTCTACAGAGAGAAATAATTAAAGACACTCACATCAAAGAGAAATCTGTGAATTTTTACATAAAAAACTACTGTACAAGTTTTATCTGTTACTAAGAGATGGTTTGAAACTTAGTGTGACTTCCCAGTTCAGTCTTAGCTGGCTGACAGCACTGTCCCAGTTTGTAGACTGGGAAGGCTCCAGTTTCCCAGCTGACTTGGACACAACAGGAGCATCCCAGGTGTTGGACTCTGGAGCATGCTGGGAAGTGATCAGATCCACTCAACACTGAGGATTTAATCACTTGAAATTATTAGACTGAGTTGGTACTGCAGGCAGTTTACTTTAAAAAAAAAAGAGATGTTGCTTTCAACTATAGATTTATATATTTTTTAACAAACTGGAGGAGCATTATGGGTATTGTAGTCTAAACCCTGTATTTTCAGGCACCTCCTGGAGCTGCTGAAGCGGACGGCCGTCCACGGGGAGAGTAACTCGGTGCTAATCGTCGGTCCCAGGGGAGCAGGAAAAACAATGGTGAGCTTCTGCAGCCTGAACACATGCTAAAAATGGGCTTATGGGTAAAAAAAAAAAAAAATGTAGTTGAAAGGATGATGAATTGCGCTGAAGTGTGTTTTACACCCGGGGAGGGATGTTTGTGTTTTGTGTGTGCAGCTGCTGAGGTGTGTGTTGAGAGATCTGCTAGAGGAAAAAGAAGCGCAAAAAAACCTGCTGCAGGTTCATCTCAATGGTATGGACACCTCTCCAAACCTCATTACAATTATTCTGAATTTAAGGACCTTAGTTCTTAGAAGATCTCTCTTTTTTTACTGTCACTTTAAATACACCATGGAAAAAAACCAGATACAAATAAATGTCAAAAATTGTGTGACCTCTTTTGCTTCTTTTCTTTACTAAAAATCTCTCCAGTTACAGATAATCAGATAGAATTCTTGCCTGTTTGCTGCAGGTCTCCTGCAGACCGATGACAGAATAGCCCTCAAAGAAATAACGCGGCAGCTCAACCTGGAAAATGTTGTCGGTGACAAAGTGTTTGTGAGTATTTGGCGGTAGTTTTATAAACACTTTTGGCATTAATAAAGCAATAAAAGTGCTAAAAACCTGCTTCTGTTTAATTTCAGGGAAGTTTTGCAGAGAATCTGGCTTTCTTGTTGGAGGCATTGAAGAAAGGTTTGAAAATTCAGCATTTTAAATGAAATATTTTCCTGTAAAGGCTACGTGGGGTTGATAGTATGAGTATGACAAATGGTTGATTTTTGTGGTTTAAACCAGGTGATCGCAGCAGCAGCCGCCCTGTGTTGTTTGTCCTGGATGAGTTTGACCTGTTTGCCCACCACAAGAACCAGACGCTGCTCTACAACCTGTTTGATGTCTCTCAGTCTGCCCAGGCTCCCATCGCTGTGGTTGGCATCACCTGCAGACTGGTGAGCCTCACTCATACCCAACCTTCCAAGATAATACTGCCGCTTTCCTTTCATTTAGATTTTTCTACACTTAGATTAATGAATGACATTTTTGTGGTGGTTCATTTCCATCCAGGATGTGTTGGAGCTGTTGGAGAAGCGGGTAAAGTCGCGGTTCTCCCACCGTCAGATTCATCTGCTAAGCAACCCGACGTTCCCTCAGTACCTGGAGCGAGTGAGAACGCAGCTCAGCCTCCCGGACGACTTCCCAGACGGCAAGTTTGCTCAGGAGTGGAACACCAGTGTGAAAGTGAGTCAAGGAACTGACTGATCACACTCATCTTGATTAAAACCAGAACTCTGATTGATCTTGAGGAGGTGCTGTACTGTACATGAATGCTACACTAGGCATCTTATAGCATCAATCCCGTTTGTTTTTCTTTCTACAGACTCTGTGTGAGGACAAATCAGTTGAGGAAGTTTTACAGAGATACTTTAACTCCAGCAAAGACTTCCGCTCAATGCACATGCTGCTGGTACAACACACCACCTCCTTTCTCCTTGACTTTCCTATCCTCATCTTTTCATTTTTTCTCCACTCTGTCAATTTTTTTAGTTTTCCATGTTAAATATCTGAATTTTGAGCCTTTGCTGTTTTCCTTGGTCCTTTCCTCCAGATGTTGTGTCTAAGTCGAGTGTCTGTAGCCAAACCGACCATCAGACCTGCAGACGTGCTGGAGGCGAGCAAACTGTGCTTTGCAGATGCCAAGTCTAACATGCTCCACGGTAAAAAAAAGAAAAAGGAAAAAAAAGAGAGAGAGAGAGACACAGAAATGTCTTTCACACCTCAAACTCTCCAGGAGGTTCACATCTGTTTATGTTTGTATTCTCTGTTCTCCCTCCAGGTCTGTCCATCTTGGAGCTGTGCCTGATCATCGCCATGAAACACCTGAACGACGTCTACGAAGGAGAACCGTTCAACCTCCAAATGGTTCACAATGGTATGACTGGGCCAGGACAAATATTTTTTGGTTTATTTTCCTCTAATGATGCATTATGCTTCTGTAAATATACAGGTGTATGCTCGGTTGATTTTTTTCTCCATGTCCTGTTCTTGTAGAATTTAAGAAGTTCCTGCAGAGGAAGTCGAACTCTATGTACAACTTTGACCAACCTGTCATCATGAAGGTGTGTATTAAGCATTTAAAGAGTCCAGTGATTCTTCATACACTGTTTCAGAGATTCTACAGCCCAAATAGAAAGGAAATTCATAAAAAAAATAGGAAATATGTAAATATAACCAAATTTAAACACAGGACACCAACACTGACTCGACCTCTCTCCTGTCCTCAGGCCTTCGAGCATCTGCAGCAGCTGGAGCTGATCCGGCCGGTCGACAGCTCTTTGGCCAAAACTCAGAGGGAATACCAGCTCATGAGACTCATGCTGGACCACAGTCAGATCATGGAGGCCCTGCAGAAGTACCCACAATGCCCCACTGATGTCAAGCAGTGGGCCATGTCGGCGTTCGGATAGGATTCTGCGCACATCTGGACAATTTATTTGCTGTGTTTTCTAATCATTTGCCGCAAGAAAATCACCACAGTAACAGGGATGAAAGACATTTCTGAGGTTTGAAAACGAAAAAGTTCAAGTTTTGGAATAGAAATAGGCACAAAAGCTCGAACTGAGGACCAAAATAAAACTATTCATGATCTAAACCAGGGAGTGAAAATGGCTGCTGCCAGCAGCACTTTTGTCACATGACAGGATCATTTCTCTATGTACTTGGAGAAGTAGGTTTGTTATAGAGCTGAATTTTGACAACTTGTCAATTTAAATGCCTTTGAAATAAAGATTTAATGAATTTTGTATTTTTCATATTTCCTTATGCATTAACCATAGAACTTTAATTTAGTCATAGACATAGATTTACTTTTCACTTAGCCTAAGTAAAAGGTAAATCATTTACAGCTGTAATTTAACAGGTTACTGATAACAGGTAGGCTGAATTAAAAATATACTGAATAAAAGAAAAATCTTTGAAAATTAGATTCTTAGTGAAACAAGACATTGCTGTTACATAATTTTAACCATATTTTAGTGTAAAACTCTTCCTTAAAATCAGTGAGAAGTGTTGCTGCTGTCAGCACCATGTCTGCTGAATGCTGCCATCTAGTGGTCAAAGCCTGCAGCCAACTGCAGCCTTGCTGAAGCCTCATTGCTGCTTGCTGGTAAAAAGCTTGTAAATCTTGAGGTTTAAAATTATTCTCATATCTGCGTTCAATCATAATGTTTGATGGATAATATTGAAATCTGTCATTTTTATTGTCTAATCACATCCTAGAAAAAAATCACTGCATACATACTTTACTGTGCATATATGCAGTTAACAGGTCTATTAATAGCAGAGAGTGGTACCAAAGCATTTTTAAGACTTCAGTCAGTCAAACAGATGGATTTAAACGACTGTTTCTCATGAAATTTATAACATCACGAACTGTATTTTAAAAACAATAACTGGCCTCAATACTAAATGCTCTATTGGCTGATTTAAACTCCATTTGTTTTCTTATATCAAGTCAATGTATGTTTATAAGCACAGCCCTATTCTGTGAAGAACCGGATCTTATCCTTCATTCTAAAAAGTACCTGATAATTTTAAATGTTTTCTGAAAAAATATTTTTTTTGATTGCTAGCTTAACCTACAGGGTTTTAGTGTACATAGTGTGACACCTCCAAGGAAATTGAAACCTGTCAAACAAAGAGCTTCTGACATTAACTGTAGATGTGGGATAAATAAACTGTGATTCTGTTATGAAATGAAAGAAAAACATCAGCATTCACAATCTAAAAACACATTTATTTACAACACGTGGATCACTTCAGCTGATAAAAACCATGAGCTGAGTCACAGCGCTGATCAGGGATCAGTGTTTCCCCTCTGTGATGATGAATCAGGGTTTCTATAATATAATCTTACTTCTCTAATCTTTTTTTGCCCCTTCACCAAAGGTCAAAGGTCAGAGGTTAGGGTGAGAGACCCTTGAGCTGGTAAAAACTCACTCTTGCTTTAAAACACCTAATGGGATGCTTTCTTTTCTGGAAAGTTTTCCAGTTATAAGTTCCAGACTCTCATTTCTGTTCTTTTTTCACATTTCTGTCAGTAACATAAAACATACAGTCACATGTTATCAGGAGTAAAAGAATCATTTTCTTCACTTTTTTAAAATACAACCCACTAAAGATTCCTGACCACAAATGATCCGATTTATCAGTTTCTTCCAAAACCAGAAACCCTGTGAGCATCACTACCATTAGAGGCTGTGTTGGCAGATCCTGGATCAGCGCTATGACTCGAGAGCCTCGAGAAATGTGGGGTCAAAAATGCTTGTAGTGTTTTAAGTTTTTTTTTTTTTTTTTTGACGTAGAAATTTCAGGCCTGGCAACCAGACTTTTCCTACTGCCAAGACAGCCTTGGCAGCGAGGTCATTGGAGTTCAATGTTCCCTCTTCAATTCATACCAACAGTGGGAAAAAGCAGGCGATTGAGATGCTGCAATGAAATACCTGTAGTGAGTGATTGCATTATCACATGTGGAGTATTGCAACTGCTCTTAAAGAGCTGGGGGGGTGGTGGGGGTCTTCAAAATACAACTGCCAGGGGAGCCGAGTGGGCTCCCTGAGGAACGCCCTGGGCTGAACGTTAGTCATTCTCTACTTATTCTCTGCCGAGGAACCTTTAAGTGCTTTCTTGGATGCCTTACAAAGTACTCCAATGAGCCTCTAGCTTTTAGCTTACACAAAGCTCAACGTAAAGTTCTTTTTTCGCATAGTGAAGGACAGTTTTTATGCAGCTGGGTCAAGCCCCGCTGCCGAGTCAAAACACAAGAAAAGTATAAAATGAATGCAGAGGAAACACTGAAGTTCAACACGCACTTATAAAGATTCAGCTCAGAGTATATAGTTGATACAGGTTAATGTTCTCATGTCTGTACAGAGCCTAGACTGCTTAAAATAGTGGGGGCAACAAGACACATGTTTCACTGGTAGTTTATATGCACAGCAATGTGAGGTGCTGGGCTGGAGGAAGTCGAGTTAGAGAACTGTAAAGCCTGCATGCTGGAAAATCCATTCATACACCTTTAAACTACTGCTTTTTGAGTACTGCTTTTTGCTAAGACAGTCAAGATCTGAGGGGAAGCCAAGAGGTCGAGCTAATCTGTGATTGTTCAACAAAAAAGGCAGACAAGATTGTCTTCAATCGCCCCAAACCGAGCGGCTGAGGTGTTTACATCAGTATGCAGATTCAGACATTTTTCCAGATTAAATTAAATGCTTATCAACAACAACAGGAGCATATACAGAGTGTTTACTTGTAAAATTATGTGCTGCAGCCAGATGTAAGATTGGCCAAAGAAGGAGGTGTTGGTGCAACAGGACTGTTTGGGTTTTCAAGCTGTCGAATTAACTTTCAAATAATGCACAAAATTCACCTTGAATTGTTCTTTTACTGTACTTTTTCTGATTCAGGTTCACAGAAAGTAAACTGTAAAACCTTGAGGTGTATGAATGGATCCCAGAATGCATCAGTTTTACTCGTTTCTACAGCGACAGGGCACAATCACACGAAACCAGCCAAACGCAAAGCCCTCTAAAGTTACACAGGGCCGGGCTCAATCCATCAAAGTACACACAATACTGGAATCCAGGAGTCTGAAGAACATTCATTCTCGGTCGTTTGTCCAAAGACTGAATAGAAAGAAGCACGTTACAGTTTATATCTTCTCTTTTTGAATTAATGAAAGTGTTTCCTGAATTACAACCGAACACCCACTCTCAACCCCCCCCCCCGACCAT
>JAPZDY010000017.1:1498763-1541093 GCA_029783645.1 Ctenochaetus hawaiiensis
ACACACACTCTCAACCCCCCCCCCGACAACAAACACAAATCGTGCCAACTCTTACAACTTTATTCTGAGTTGCACCTGAGCTCTGACCCCCAAACCGCAGGCCTGTAAATTAAAAAATAAATACAACATATCAATATGCAAGGTCACGGATTTAAAAAAAAAAAAAAAAAAATGCTACAAGTTATTCGTGTGTGTGTGTGTTTTGAGAGTCACTCCTGCAGCTGGTCCTACAGAAGTGTAGGGTAGTTTGCGGCACTGGTTGCATATAACTCGCGAGAACTTAGAAAAGCATAGTACTGAATCCCTGAATGGTATTTGTCAGTTCGGGTCGGTTTCTCAGGAAACTCAGTTTAAAACTCAAGCTGTCAAACACTGAACATGTTCCTCCGTCTACCTACAGTACTGGGATGTGACCGCCAACCACACGCTGGCACGTTTTTCAGTTTTTGCTGCGGCTGATAGGTTATTTTCAACTCTAACAGCCACTTTGGCAGGTAACAAACATTTGGAGGCAGTTTTTAAAACTCACTTGGCTGCTGAAATACTGCTAAGTTTCGCTTTTGAGGACACAAACTTGGGGATTAAAAAAAAGGGGTAATACTGGTGTTTTTCCTCGACGTTTTTGCCAGTCAGCGTATCTTTCTTTTTGAGAAGGCGTCTCCTGCTGTCGTTTGGTCTTGTACAGGAATGGAAATGTTTCACAGAATGAGAAAAATGAGGAAACTTCCTTTTTGTCTTTAGCCTTATTTTTCCTCTGTCAGTTATCTCAAACTTATTGGGACTTTTTCCCTCAGTTCAAGAACTTTTTAATGAACCTGGGAATTTAAATTTTGGTTTATTTGCCTTACTTTCTACCCCAGAGAAATCCCTGCGAGTGAGGTAGTACTTATTGAAGGGCTGCTGGGGTTTGCAGTACCGATCGTCCCTGACTGTCTGAGCTTCATGAGGACCTTACTCGTAGATAGTGGCTGTCTTTGAATAGCAGTTGAATGAAATACAGCAGCAGCAAAAGGAAGCGATATTGATGCAAATATCGTACTTGTGCTACAGTAAGTAAATTATAAGGTGATGGCTTCTACTTCCTTATGGTTTGCAGTGTTGTTGCAGTACTCTTGTTATGTATTGAAGTAGTATCTTAGACTTATTGTACTTCTATTGTTGCTTCCTCTTAAATCACTGAATTTGTACTGTATTAGAGATTTTAGTAGTGAGCAAAAGCAAAATTTATCAAGGAACTTTTATAGTTTTTGAACTCGGAAGATCCTTTGACTTTTTGTTCTTCTAGTTCCTGAGTTATTTGGTTAAAAATGGCCTTTTGTTAGTTAAAGATAAGCTACTTTGGCCCTATTTAGTCTGTAATTTGAAAAATGTTGGGTAACATGTCAACAAATATTAAAGTTAATATAAGACTTGATTGTTTCCTGTGTAGAGTAAGAGGATTTGCTCTGACTTACCACTCCAGAAACAACCACTTCTCAGTTTCATTTTTTAGTGTTTTACTCATTTTTTGGCTTTTATTTTCTTTAGCACTGCTGTGTGGTGTTTGCTTAAAATGCTTAGTGTGTTATAAAGTATTACTATGTATTGCCCTGAATGTGAAATGGTTTGGTAGAGAGAAGTTTCTTCATGTTTGAAGTATCTCCAACCTCAAAACTCGATTTTAAAATGCATGATTTTAAACTTAGTCCTGTGAAACCGTCCCAAAGCTTGAGGAGAGACTGCAGGTCTGCCGGCACCAGTGTTCAATGTCCCTCAGAGGAAATAAAGACTCAAAAACGTCATTGTTGCCTTCACAACGATGACAGATACATCCGTTTTGCCTGACATCTACAAGAGTAACTAATATGGATACACAGAGATGGCACCAGGATGAAAGAGAGCTTCCTCTTCTCAACTCGTCTAACTGCAGTCAGCCGTGCTAACGTTTGGTTAATTTCGACAGGATTTTAAAACCAATGTCAGCTCTGTGTGAGGAACATAAAACTGCACCAAGCACTGTTTGTGTTAATTAGAAACAAAAATTGGATCAGTGCTAAGTATTGGCCTTTCAGGAATCTCTATCAGGAAGGAAAAAACTGTGTTGGAACATCTGTTAGCTTAGAGCAGGTAGCGTGTTACTTTGGAGAGGGACGTGAGACATGCTGTCCAACCAGCCAGTTGTTAAGAGCTGGATCAGCTGCTCAAGAACCTCAGGGGGAACAAATAAAAAGTGAGTTAAGGTCAGATCGGATGGTTTTGGGTCTAAAGGGATCTGGTTTGACCAAGTTCTGGAGACAGATGTTTTAGAGCAAGACAGCACGGCTGAACCCTTACAAGTCGAGATGAGGCAAGCAAGAGAGAGAGGAAGCGTGAGAATCAGCGAGAGAGAGAGAGAGAGGAGGTATTCCAGTCCGAGACAGGTGAGGATGAGGAGGATGTGAGGCGGTGGTGAGTAGCAAAGATTCCTGAGGTGTATCAAAAGAGAGCAGAAAACTCTTGATAGTTATCCAAAAAAAGAGATGTGTGTGTGCAATCAAATCAAAAGCAAGCTGGCTCAGCTAAATACAGGTATAAATCCAAAGTAGGGCTGGGTACCTCCTCAAAACCGCACTTCACATCTAAAACCTCTACATATCCCATCATCTATTGTCTTAATCACCTTTTCTCAGTAGAATCAGACCATAAATTTGTGATCTCACATAATGATAAGAACAAGAAGAATATGCTCCAACAGATCAACGATCCTGAAGTGTTTTACAACTTTCTGATTTTGTCCTGATACCAAACATCAAAAGGTATCATTACTTGGTACCCAGCGCTAATCCAGAGAGATATAAATACATATATTTTATATCCAGATCTCACGGCCAAAATTAGGCTTGTCAGCGATAGATATTATTACACCGTTGACAACTGACACGGCAAACCAAAACAGAAAAATCACTTTAAATGACAACTTCATCATCGTATGCTTTTTTCCCCCCCATTATCAGAAGAAAATCTCCAAGAAAAAAAAAAAAAACAAATCTAACAAAAAGGAGAAAGTTGTTATTCAGTCAAAAATAATCAGAGTGGGACTGAGAAAGGGGAGGAAAAAGGGAGAAACACTTGTGTTTAAAGGTGTGTATGGCCATGTATAGAGGCTTTCAAGAGGATGTCAAGAGCCAAGGTTGTGGAAAGTGTGAGCTATGACTGTGAACAGGGAGAGGGACTAATTTAAATTGTCCATCTGAAGTGAGGTATACCTGGTTGAAGGAGGTTTATGGTTTTTTATCGTCGTAATGCTTGAAAATGGACCCCCCTTCCCCCTCACCCCTTTAAAATAAGCTTGATTACCAAGTTGTCTGGGTCCATAATACACTATGTACAGCAGCATTACACTAAAAACATTCAGAAGCCGTTGCTTATTGGCAGAACGATAGTCGTTTCTTCAAAAAAACGCACACGAGAAAACAGCAAATGTATCCAGAGCCAGGTGCTCGTCTTTTTTTATCTTTTTTTTTTTACACTAAAATGCACTGAGAGTTCTGTGAAATATCTCTGCCAGATCTTCTCTCTCCGTAGAAAACTGAGCAGAACAGGTCGCCCTCCTATGTGAGAGTATGTATATAAAAACAATACATGATAAAAGTGTTTGTCCCAGCATGTCAGCACTGTCACTCGGTGACGCCGTTTTGTCGTCGTAGTATCCTGAATCGTTTGTTCGGGATCAGAGAGTTTCCACCGTTTCATTGTTAAAATCCTCAGGCACACATATCAAAATGAGTGGATATCAACTGATGTGGTGAGGTGGGCGCAGGGTGTTTCCTGAACGCGAGTAGCGGCCCGCACTTAAAGGAACAGAAAAAAGAAAAAAAGATAAAAACAGAAAAGAATGAAAGAAAAAAAAAAACCACTACGCCGACCAACCAGGGTCGGCTGCTCATCCCCTCCTGTTGATCCGTGTTTCTGTTAGCTCATCTGGTGTCGGTCGATCGGCCAATCATAAGCTGGACTCTTTAGGTGGGAGGTCCACGTTGGTCACCATGGTGACAACAGTGACGATCTCCTCGGGGCCGATGATGGGGGCTTGGCGCTGCATTTGGCCAATGCGCTCCTCGACGCAGCCGGCGGACAGGCGAGCCTCAGCCTCGTGGTCCCAGCAGTCCTCGATGGTTTCGCAAAGCATGGCCAGACCCTGAGAGACAGAGAGCAGATACTTTGGTTTTAAAAAGGGGTGATATTTTTCAGAAACCTTTTGGACTACAGAACAAAACAACTCTCTCCTTTAAACTTTAGAAAACAGCCATCAACAAGTAGCTTTGCTACTGTTTCAAATGTATCACAAAGTTTTTTTCAGACTTTCAGGATTCTTTGTTAGTTTTATTGAGGAAACATTTGCAAGAACATAAGATACAACAAAAACTGGTACACAACAAGGTGACTATCTAGAACAGTGACATTTGAAGGGGTCTTCTCATGGCTTACCGTGTGTTTCTGCCAGCAGTCTCGCAGGCAGGGCCTCAGTTTCTTATGAACCACCACCTCCTGCATGTCCTCCAGTGATGGATGTTGACCCACCTCCTCCTCAAACGGGAGCATGTACTCATCAACGGGGCCTGTAAACACAAAACGACGTGTGAAATTAACATTAATGTGCACTTGGATGAAATAACTTTACTGCAGTGATGTTTTGTTGATGCACGTGACTCACCGTCAGCGGCTGTGCACCTCGCTGCAAGCTCCCAGAGGACGAGGCCGAAGGCGTACATGTCAATACGCAAAAAGGAGTCACGCTGGAAGTTGATGGCGCCCTCCAGGACTTCAGGAGCCATGTAGCGCCGCGTTCCCACCTACGGGTTCAAAGAGATGGACTCAAGAGGTCAAAGGTCAGAGTAAGGACAGAAACACAAGATCAAACCCGAGCAGCAAGGAAAAAGAAAGTCCTGACACAGCTTAAAGATGGGCTGAGGCGGCGGAAAGTGACACTTGTCTTTGAGGGTTGATGTTGCTTAGTCGGCAGATACGTCAAAAACAGTGAATCGGTTCAAATGACATGATTTCAGCATGTTTTCAGATGAGACCAAACTGTGCAGAGAATGTTTTTTCATGTCATTCTGTGAAATGATGAACTGTGAGCCGCCTGAATCTGTTTCCACATTCAGATATTTCTAACTATCAAACAAACAATATTTTACAGACTTTCAAGGTCAGAGAAACAATAGAACAAGTTTCTGTTGCTACATTGCTGGACCACACTGCCACCCATAGGCGATCTGAAGCATCTTCACAAACCAATATTGACAATGGTGACTCAGTAACATTCCCTACAGCACACGGGTCTCTATGGGATTCCAGTCAAGCTCACTGATTTAAAGTGCTGTGATTACAACCACTTTCATTTTTCGTAGGTTTGTAGCTTTGAGAGGTTATTGGGTGAATTCTTCACTTCAAGATATTTTGACCAATAACTGTACCTGTCCATGTGTGTCTCCTGCTGATTTTCCTGCCTCAAACTGCAGGGCAAGGCCAAAGTCAGCTATGCAGGCGGTCAAGTTGTTCTTCAACAGCACATTCTTACTCTTAATGTCCCTAAAACACAGAAAAAAGAGAAAATACACCCTCAGTCTATCAGAGAATAGAACTTCTGCAGCTAGGAACAAAACATGTCAAAATGATTCTGTTGTCTCGATGAAAGCTGACAAATTTCCAGGTGTTTCCACAGTGTACCTGTGAGCAATGGAGGGCTTGTGTCCGTCCTTGTGTCCTGGGATGTCTTCATGGAGGTAGGCCAGACCGCGGGCTGCTGTCTGAGCGATGTGGCAGAGTTCGTTCCATGACACCACGTTGGCCTTCAGGTAGTCTGTCAGCGAGCCCTGGAGGAAGACAGGCAGAGAAAGGAGACATCTGAGTTTTTGGGCTATTTTTCTTTGAGATATTTTCAATAACCCGAGGCCTCTTTAAATAGAAAATAAATGCATTATCAGTAGGATTATAAAATCATTGCATTTTGGTAAAAAGAAAAAACACTGAGAGGTAGACAGAGTTTGACATCTCCTCAACTCAGACCCCATTTCTTCACCATATTTTTACAGCAAATAGTTGTTTTTCCTGCTATATTATAATTATTTAGTTCACATTAAGCTTTGAATACATTTAAGGCCTAGAAATGGGGCTGATCTAAAAAAAAGTGGCTTGACAACGATGCAAGAATAAATAATGCTTATTAACAGTATGGTGGTGGCTGGAGCGGGCAATGTTTCCATGGTAACAGCAACATCTCTAATGGATGGAAATTCACTAAAGCTTGTGGGTAGCATTGTATTTCACAGGAGACTCAGCAATAAAAGAATTTCTTTACAACATGGCTGAAATCAGAAAAAACTACAGTAGCAGAAAACAGTTTTACTTGTGCGAACGATTCAATATTGAAACTTATGACGTGATGTCTGGAGCTTCACATTCCAGTGACGAGGGATAAATGAAATTTACAACCTACTGGATGTCCTCTTAAATCCACAGCAAAGTCCTTCGGTCACCTCTGTCACCAAGCCAACCTCCTGCACATTTATTGTTTATAGTGAATAACAGAGTTCTGATAAATGCTTTTCATTTGTCCACTCGTTGTTTTGTTGTTTAGCCATTGTTCTTTTATTTCCATTTATCAAGGGGAGGTCTGCTGAGCATTCAGGCTCTTTATTAACGCTACACAAAGTTTTTGTGCTCTTTTATTTTGCAGAGAAACATCTTTCTTCACCTGACAGCTGTTAAGAAATTCTTTTTGTACATCTTCAGAAGCTGGTCACATGTGATTACATGCCTTTATATTAAATATGGCAGTAAAGAAGAACAGAATTGGCTCAAAAGAAAAAAAAATCTGTGGCAGATGTTCAGCTGCATCTGATTCATTCCTTCTTTGTTTTTACATTATATAAGTCAATATGATACAAGGTCACTTCTGGCAAGAGCAAAGACAGATGTAGCTTGCAGAATGACCACTAGGGGGCAGGCAGCTCCAACAGTTGTAGAAATAAATTTACTCTAATCAGTTCAGTTGTCCTCTTTCTGAATAAAGACTTTCCGGTGTGTGTGTTTCTACCTTTGTGTTTCTTAATACTTTTATATTCTTTATAATTTCAAAAATGCAAGTGACCAGTCAGACAACATCCATCTGAAAGACACCAATTGAAAACTTTTAACACCTATGCATTGTCAGTGGTGTGGAATGATTCAAATATGGAGTGTTTTAGAGGTACTTGAATCCTTTAAAGCAAGCTGCTACATGCTACGGATACAAATGTCAATGCATGAAGCTGCTCACATGCATCAAACATCGAGGCATAAATCAGCTGTCAAGGAGACACTGAACCCTGCAATCACTGCTCCAGCTGTGTTACACAAGCTGAGGTTGAGTCCAAACTGACTTTGACACCTGCTCTCAAAATCTGGCAGGAAGGAAGAGACTTTTTGTAGGTGAAAGTTTAGGTTATTTACCCCGCTTACAAAATAATTACAGTGCACGTTTGACAAGGCGCTAAACAGTGTTTCTGATACATTACTGGTGGGATGAGCTCCTTTAAAATACATTCCCTGAGTATTTTTCTTCTCCAAATAAAGAGCAGTGCTTGTAGTGCTGCTGCAGAGTCAAGTGGCTTACTTAGAGTTGCATTGTTGGGTCAAAGCCTCACTGCCACACCCACGGCCTTAAATTTTTCAACCTTTCTTCATGCAGGGAGGATTTCTTAAGCACAGTCATTCAAATTCTTTGCCTTGCTGGGATATTCAAGCAAGTGAAGCATACACGAGTCACTCCCCACTTCGTTGGTAATGACCCTCTAAACACAGAGGCACTTAAAGCCCCAAATGCTCCAAAGACTGTGGTTGAGAGGCTGAATGAAGCACAACGGGGCAAGCAAAGCTCTAGTCCACCTTCTCTGAATAAACAAGGCTTAAAAAAGAAAAAACAGCATCAAGTATATCTAATTATGGATTAGCACTTCAGGGAACAAACAGAATCAATACAATGTGGAGGTTTATGAATGTTTACGCCTTTTCCAGTGTTTAGCTCCTGAAGGTTCTTAGATCTGTGTACAATAAGCACAAGATGATAGACTAACACTGCTGTGTGTTTACATGGACACAAACAACCTGGTTAGCTGGAGAAATCAGGCGGGAAATGACAGAATGTGTTTACATGCAGTGCAGCAAATTAGAAAACACACATTCACATGCAGCTGGATGCTAATCAGATTGCTCCGGCAGCATACTTTGGTCTATTTTTATTCATTTTTATATGCCAGACATTTTTTTCATACTATGTGAATGTATTTTAATTTAACAAATAACTCACTCACACTTATTATTTCAGTCCAGGTTTCAGTTAAACATTGAACATAATTGTTTTGAGCTACTTGCAGCTCTATTCATCTCTTCCACTCTAACATTGTTACGTAGACATTTTTTCTTTGCCTTGAAAATATTAAAGGTTAAAATTAAGCATTTTCAACTTTCAAGGCTTTGCATGAACCCTGAATCATAATAAGAATAGTCCTTAAAAGTTTTGAGTTCCTTAAAAAAACAAAAGGAGAATCAATAAATAGAAGAATAAATCTTGCAGTTTGCTGCTGGTGTATTTCCATGCCAGAGAGCGCACCTTGTCGTGGTAGGCGGTGATGAGCCACAGCTCCAGGTCCAGGTTGTTGTTCCTCTTCTCCACACCGATAAAGTGGAGGATGTTGTCGTGCTTCATGCCGCTCACGCTGTAGATCTCATACTCGTTCTGCCAAGACAGCTTGTCCTGGACGAAAGCAGAGAGACGGATACAGATGTTTTTCTTGTTACTGAGCCCTCCAATTAACAAAGCATCAAATACAGCTTGTGAAAGACACTTGAGATGGTGACAAGTGGTGTCAGAAATTAACTTAATATGACACAAAATCTGAGATAAGCAGAAAAGTACTACTTTTACATAAGCAACTAGACCTTCCTTTGCTTGTATATTTAATAATCGAAAACTTAACTGTACGCTTAATGACAGGAATCAGAGCTCAATAAAATCTGGAGAGTTGTACCTGGATTGGGAAGATCTTAACCGCCACATATTCATTCAGCAGCTGGGCCTTCCACACACATCCAAAGCGCCCCCTGGCTTTCACCTCGATCAGCTGCAGCGGTTTGTGTCCCAAAACAGGGGATGGGGGTGAGGGCCCGGGATCCTGAGGCGGGAAGGGCGGAGGGAAAGAGAGAGAGGGAGAGGGGAAAAAAAGACACATAGGACAGTGTTATTCTTTATTCTTTTTTTTTGCAGTGCATTAAAATAGCATTGGCTTACACTGAAGGTGACCGGGCTTTTGGCTCAGTGATGACGTGCCTGAGGAGCTTAGGCCAGCAGAATCACTATCATCTTCACATCTTAAATCACATCTTACAAAATACATTTACAGACTCACTTTTATGTGATGATGCTCCTCTATAAATCTTTTTGCCAATGCACAGTTTTTGCATCTTTTTTTATCTCTTTATCTTTTATGCTGTGGTGCCTCGCTGCCTTTTTTTTGTTTGCTTTTTTGGGATTTTATGGGTCTGTTGTTTGCTTTATTTGATTGTTAAAGCACTTTGGAAAGTCTGGTCAAGGAAGTGCTGCATGTTTAAGTTTAATATTATTATTATTAATGTGAAGTTTTTTTGGCAGCGAGGACACAGCATGCCAAGCAGGGTTTGGATTAATTCATTTTAAATTCAATTAAACCCCTCAGGGCTGCACTTGCTTGGGTTTACAGAAGCGGGGCTGTAACTGGAGGGTTGCCAGTTTGAATCCAATGAACTGCAGAGGAAAAGAGGGTGGGGACTATCTGAGACCTTGATTACCATGACTGACATGACTGAATATGACATAGGCTTGATGAGAAATGTTCAATAAAAACATATGGAAGCCGCTGAGTCTAACCCTGGCAGGTCAAACCTCATGCGTGCGCTTGTGTGTTCATGTTAATCCCGTATAAACAAAAGCAAGGAAGCCAAGTGTTCCAAATCTAAAGTAGGTTAAACACAGCTGGTGATCGGGATTAAGCTGATCACTTTCACATGTGACTTCACAGAGAAGGACAGAGAGCGAGTGAGGATAGAGAGACAGAAACGGAGGGGAAGGTTAACAAGAAGCATGCAATGAGGGAGTCACATTTCCAAAAGGATAAAAGGTAGAGGAGAAAGTCTAGCACATGACTGATGGCCTTGATGAAACCAGATATGCTGCTGTAAAATCTTGACTTTACTTCCGTGCCTCTGTGTCGCTGCTGCCAGTAAAAAGAAATATCTTTGCCCCTGCAACGCCGCCGATGTTCATGTTTTTACTTGAACTGAAGGCTTACAAGGTGCTTGATAAGCTGGAGCAAGTTTCAAGACCCTGAGGCCCACGCGGTCTGCTCAGACACCTCGACAGTTTATCAAAAAGGGCTTGTCAATAGCTGTCTGTTTTTCTAACTTTCCTTCAAATGCCACCTTTGTGTTACAAGGATTGTTACCCATGAGAATGCCAGAGAGAAACAACACTAACACCAATGAGTTCCTTTTGGTTGTAGGAGGAAATAAAAAGTACAGTTCGGCACACATAAGTTGAGGTTTTGGCACCTATTTGTTCCTAAAGACAAATACTGGCGCTATCACAGTCTCACCACTGTGAAAAATAAACTGAAGCAGTTCTGTTGGGCCAAGCCAAAACGCATTTAACTGCAAGGGTAGTAAAAAAAAAAAGGGAGAAGTGGATTCAGATTTTACTGTCAGTCCTGACAACATTATTGTGGCTACAAAGGCAAACAATATATCATTAAGCAGCATTTATGGGTTTGATTTTTATTGATTTGAATGTTGGCCTGGCCATGAACTTTGGCCTTGTGTGCACCAAAACAGCGTGTGACTGTTCAATGGAGAAGGGAAATGCGTCTCAGATGCACAGAGATTTTGCCATTTTTCACTTAATTAAGTACAAATCTTTTAGCTTGATTCCACTTACAAAAATATCAGTGAGTCTTCCCTAAGTTCCTATCTGTGCTGCTGGTATACCATGATTAACTGCAGTCCAGGACAGAAAAAGGAATAGGATTTTAGAAAATAATGAAAATAAATTAGAATTACTGTTAAATTCCTAGCAAAAGGCCCTCTATGACATGTATGTCATAAGTAAAAAATAAAGTAATTAAATATTCTCAAATACTCTGTTCCAACACAAGCACCTGGACAAAAAAATAAAGCTTTGTTTTCAGTGAAAAAATACCTGCTAAACTACTGACACTCCTGTTTGCTTCAGTTGTCGTTTATGTTAAGTGCTTATCAGCTAATGTTAGACTGCTAACACATAAACCTTAGATGGTTAACATGTTAAAACATCAGTATGCTAGTTTTGTTTTCTTTTTTCATTTAGCTCAGATCACAGCCTCACAGAGCTGCTAGCAAGCATGGCTGTAGACTTGTAGCCTTGTTAATGCATAATACTTCACATCTAAGATATTTTTTGCGACTAAAATGACCAAACTGTTCCTCAGATATGATGAAGGTTAATTTAGTCTCTTCCATTATTTAACTGAGGTTATAGCTCTTTTACTATAGTGGCTACTGCTTGCCTGCCTTTTTGACAAGAGCCTTTTTAATATTAGACAAAAAAATATTTTCTGATGATTTTTGGTCAAATTTGGAACAGGGAGTCCATGTCTTTCACTAGCCATGTAGTATTGCGTGGGGTCATGGAGGATTTGAGTGGGAACTGGTGTATTTACTTAAAGCCTTTTCCCTCTAACACAGAGCTGCGAGGCAGACCTGCTGTCTCTACACACTGCTTTCACACCGAATGCCAGCCAAATGACGGGGAAAATTACCCACGATGGACCTGAGGTTGGATTACAGAGCGGCCCAAATGGTCCCAAGTTGGCACCTCGATACACATATCTTCAAGAACACATTGTACTAAGCAACCTAATGAATCTACAGTGTCACAGAAATGTTTCTCTACATCTGTTTTCGATGCTTTTCCTATATAGTAGAATGTACTCTGTGGAAGTGTTCGTAAGGGGAAATTAAACACTTAATGGACCTGGATTTTTCTTATATTTTTGTTTATTTCCTCTAGCCTGATATCATGTTTCAACTACAATTTAGGTAGTTAACCACCCACACAGCAAACCTGTTCGTGCAGCTCTTTTCTCTCTTTGTGTCTGCACTGTTTCTATAAACTCTGTCTGTCTTCCGGCAGGCTTTCGGCCTGACGAGGCGGCCCGGCTCGGCTCAGCGCGGCCCCCCTCGGGAGTCACCGGATCCCTTGTCCGATCGCAGGGCGCCACGGCCTTAAACGGGGGCGCATTACACTTAGTCAGCAGACCACAGGAAACAGGAAAACAGAATCTGCTGCTTCACGACGTTCATCCTAACCCTAAACCATCTCCCATGGCCTAATCGAGTTACACCTTCATCTATTACATCAGAACAGGTCCTTTAGGCCCGATTTGGTTTGTCCTGGGTTTAGGTGCAGATAAGTGTATGCAAACATAACAGAATCAAAGTACCGAGTATGATTTTTTAGACATATTGTATAAAAGGACGTCAGCCTGGACTTGAACCTCCAAAACTTCTTTGGTCATTCTATCTCAAGATCATATCTTGTTGATAAAACCATAAAAGTTGAGATCAGATTAAAAGCAAGAAGGTGTTGACATGACCTTAAAAAGAGCCAACACAGAGGCCTGAACTGACAGTTAGCAAGACTCTGGGTTTTATTAAGTGAGCTACCTACTCTCTTTTACATAAGGATTTCCAGTGATGTCTGCAGCCACACTTCTACTCCACTGTGATAAATTTTGAGCCAAAGTACATTTGCAAAGGCTTATGCTCCTCTTGTACTAAAGTAATTTACACTCTCTGACTTGAAAAATGTTCTAGGTAAGTGGCAATTTTCCTACTTATGCAAAATGTATCTGCACTTGTCCTTAGTCTGCTGTTAAGATGGAAAAGCATGCTGCAGTTTCAGTTTCAAACACTTGTACTTCATCTCTCTGCACAGCAAAGATGGTGAGCCATAGGTCCAGCAGATACCATTCTGGAAACTGGGTCACATCGCACACAGCATGTTACATAAACATTACAGGTGGACATTCATACAAAAAAAGGGCAGCATTCGGAGCCATTCTGGCTACTTTCCACCATGCACAATAGATTTTCAGCAGGAAGCACAAAAGAAATCCATCCATGCAATAAAACCAGGCAGAAAAAAACAAAAAACAAAACAAAAAAAACAGCAGACAGATATGTGCTATGAACCGAGTAAACAAGACGCTGTCCCAAAAAAAAGCAAAGAGCAAAAACAAAATGGTGGTCTGGGATTGAGGTGGAGAATTCATACCAAGCTCTAAACCCAAAAAGGGGGGAAACTAATAGTGTTTCAACTTCAATTGAACTGCTCTTACCTCCACCATAATGTGAAAGGCGTGCTTGTTGAAAAGGAACATAAGAAGCAAACAGAGAAATTATTTTCTGTCAGTTAGTGGATGAAATAGAGGCAGATAAAAGGTAGGAGCGGATGGCTCGTCCCTGAACAACCTTTTGTTCCCC
Source organism: Ctenochaetus hawaiiensis (assembly GCA_029783645.1). Classification (NCBI taxonomy): domain Eukaryota; kingdom Metazoa; phylum Chordata; class Actinopteri; order Acanthuriformes; family Acanthuridae; genus Ctenochaetus; species Ctenochaetus hawaiiensis. Next base: position 1,512,315 of record JAPZDY010000017.1, read on the forward strand.
CTTGTAATCCAGACCAGGGCTTCAAAGCTATGGTTTGGGTCACATGAAGGGCCACAGGTCCATCTGTGGTGTTTGTGATCCCACATGAATCAGAGAAAGTGTTAATAAGCACAAACTAAAGGCAAGATGGTTCGTTTTAAAAAACTTAAATGATGCTCCTAAGCAGAGCAACAGAAAATGGATTGGACAACATATAAAAGGAAGAAAAATTTTCCTAGATCACAAAGGGACTTAACAAACATTAATGCAAAGTTCACGGCAACAGCACCCTGATGATAGACACCTGAAACTGTTCCAGTGAATTCACAAAATACTCAGAAATGTTGAGTTCAAAAGTAAATAAAAGCCCCACAGCTGAGGAGAACAGAGCTCAGACTGTATCAGATCAGACACAAACATGTCTTTCTCTACAAGGGCTTAGTGATGTTTTGGGTTTGGTACCAAAACATGACATTTTTTTTTTACACCTTGCATTTAGAGATTTTTCGACAAAATCTTTTTACATAAAACAAAAGACTTGAGGCATAAATTATAAACAAGGAGCCATGAGACAACCCTGACGGATAAGTAAAGTAAAACTGACAGCTTTTTTAAATTGAAATCAGGAAGAATGAGATCACAGCACGAGTGATATCAGCACATTTCGGTTGACAAGTTTGATAAACAGCCATATGGAAGACAAATGAATTTTGGGTGATTAAAACAAATGAAAATCTCTCACTGAGGAGATTTAAAGCATCTGAGCATAAAAAACAACCACAAACATAAAAAAAGAAGGTCTTTTATAATTCATTACTGCACCTCTGTAATGTATTGATTTCACTGGCGATTCACATGGCAACACATGCATAACAGCTGCAGTTACCCCGTAAAGAGAAATATTTAAGATTCTTTAACTTAACAGGTGAAAATCATGTTGGAGGGATTAAAGCGTTGAAAGGTGTTTGGTTCGGGGGGCTTTTCAGGATACCTGGAGTCCACCGGCACTTTAGGAGTTCTTTTGAAAGTTGCACCCAGACAAACAAGGTGTAAGTAGCTCCATAATAAATCAATTGATGTGATTTTGGTCAGAATCAATCTGTGAGATGGATAGTGATAAGAAAATAGGGTCCAGGTCGAAAAATGGCCGGACTTCTGTTTAAGTGCTCTGGGCCTCTGTGTGTGAAAGCTGTGGGTCTGTGTACTCAGACAGAATCAATTCCAGTTTGCCTCCACTTGGCACACTGGTGTGAATAATGGAGGCTTGGTGGCAAATATGCTGTCTATGATGGACCACAATTATAATATAATGACAGTGTGCAACAAAGTTACTTTGCTCCATATAATTTTCTGCTTTTCACACTGGATTAAATCAAGTTATGTAGTTTATTAAATAAGCAAGCATGCAAAAAATAAATACAGCATGCAATTTTTGATGCAAAAAAAACTTACATTCTACTTTATGAACTCAACCCAATGCTCCCAAACGTAAGGCCGACAACTGTGTGAAAGTACAGCAGGGGCTTTTTTTACCAGATTGCTTTTCTTTCTTTCTTTCTTTCTTCAGTGGCTTGCATCGTATAATTAGAGAACAGAGCCATGATAATGAATCCATTAATGATCATTAAGTGGGAACAATTACTTTTGCATTATGAAGACTGCATGTTTCATTACCTTGCAAAGAAAATAATGGCAAACATTTTTGTCATGCAGTGACTCTAAACTCCTTTTCCGCAAAGGAGATGTGACCAAAGGTGAAGCAGAGAATTTGCAAAAAAAATGCAGAAAATCATACAGCATGACAACTTTTGGGATGATAGTTTTCTATGCATGTGATGGTGTGTTTCTACATTTCATTTGCCATACTCATCCATTTATTTTTATGTTGTTTGAATTTCACAGTCTTTTAGATCGTGATCCTATTTGCTAATTTTCAAGATGTGCAACAGTAGCTTTACACGCTGGATAATAAACATGAAAAACGATATGGTGTTAAGTTCAAGGTTCAGTGCCAAAATGCAATTAAAAAATCAAAAAAAATTAAAAATAGAAGCTTAGCTAATCAGAAAACAGCTATGTGTATATGTTACGCCTGTCTCTGGCGCTGTTCAGACTGCAGCTGCTTGTTTATGATATAATCACATTCCTACTCCTTTTAATTAGAGATTTAGATTAAATGTGCGCAGTGTGATGCAGAGCATTGCCAATTTAGAAGATGCAGCGTTGTAGCTGGCACATGGATGTAAGGGAACAGAAAAAATAAAGGGTGCATCTCCACCGACACCTCTGATGAACAACTATGATGACACAGTACACAGCATGCTTTAAAATCTAACCAGCAACAGGTGTGGGCAATTTGTTACTGTCACATTAAAAATACACGAGTAAGTACGGAGCTCTGACGAATGTGAAATAGAGCAGAGACATGATAAACATAAAACAGAGTGCAGACTCCTGTCGCTTTTTTGGACTATATCTATAAAATATCTTCTCAGAGTTGAAATGAAACATTACAACCAAGTTTTATATGCAACTAATGTTACTTTCATAAAATAGGGAGCAATTATTCAATTCTAATGAAAAAGAGGTGTCTACTTTTTGTTAAGTGCCTTAGGACACCGCTTTGTGAAACACCTGCACATCTTGTTGTCGAGAAAAAAGTCCTGAAATGCCTACTTATGTGCATGTGATTTCATCAATAAGATATTATTCAGTAACCTGTGGTGGAAGACAAGGGGGTTGTGGTGTAGTTTTACACAGTAAGAGTGCAAGAATTGCTAGAAGCTTTCCTGGATGACTTTGCAATAGTGAGCTATTTGAGTGATGGTTGGAGTCACCTCTGCTTTTTTTTAATACAGCCTGTGGTTCAACACAAAAACACAAGAACAACAAAAAAGGTAGAAGATAGAAACAAATCCCTGTGCTGCACCCCTCTCCTCTCAATTGGGTTTCTCCATCTTCCATACTGAAAAAAACCTGGTTTAATCAATTAGAAAACAAAATATGGCTGCCAGAACAATTTTATGTGTATCAGATTGTGATTGCATCTGCGCCAGTGTTTGTTTAAGCCTCCCTCAAGTTGCAGGCGAGCGGGGTTTTGCAGCTTCGCCTCCTTCCAGAAAAGCATATGAGCTGACTTTTAAATACATTCCTGTACGAGTGACCTCCTTTCCCTCTACCGTCCTTGTACACCTACTCATTCACGCACTAATACACTTCTGCACACTCACGATAATACACATCCGGCATGACTTCATTTTTTCCATCCCGGCTATTTCATTTTCTTCTCCTCCTGATTTTATGAATATTTCAGCTGTTTGTTTTTTCTTCCCACTGTGTCATCATTAGCTATCTGATCCACTCCTCTTCGGTCATGATCTTGTTTTGTTTTATGTTGTTTATTTATTTGTTCATCTGTTTCCAGGTACAACGTCTTGTAAGTCTCTCAGCACTGCTTTTTCATGGCACATTAGCATTTGTCTCCTTATTTTATTGTGTCACTGTCTTTTTATCTCTTCCCTGCTATGCTCTAGCACTGTGCAAATACAATAACTAAGTTGAGAGAATAGCATGTCTCTCTTCACTCCCTCCCCCGCACTCCCCACCCACCCACCACCACCATCCTCTAAAGCAGAGCTGCGAGCGTCTCTGTGTTTAGTTTTGTTTGCCTATATAAAGCCTCATCAATAATGCAGAGTCCCCTGGCTACTCTTCCATACGATGGAAGCTCTGCGATGGGTTTCTTTTCCCCTGCTACAGAGCAGCAGAGAATACAGCTCTACTGCTGTCGGGTTAAAACTGCCTCAGAATCATATATATATAAAAAAAAACTACATGAATCAGGAATTTGGAAAAAACAGCCTTATTCCTGGTCCTACAAGAAAGGAGATTTGGGAAATGTTTAAACCTGCTCACTCAAAAGGAGATATGAAAACGATCGTAAGTGCAGATAGGGGGTTGTTCTACGTATGCAGCAATAAAAAAGGATTGTGTGAATATGTGAAGAGTAATGTAAAGTAAACTAGTACGAGGTCTAATGTGGGTCAAAAATCAAACAATTATTTAACCAGGGCTTCTCAATATGCACTTAAAATGTAAAGATCTATAAAACACTTTAGTGTGATTAAAAGTCTATTAGACACAATATGGACAATCCTAATTACAGCCGTCTCCAGACTCTCCAGTCTGGTGCACTTAAAGCAAGTCTGAGAATTGTTTGCTCTGAAGGAGACTTGTGGACAAAGAAACCAACAGAACCTGGCTCATCTTATTCATCTACACAACTCTGAAAGAAGACACTAAAAAAAAAGCAATTATCCCAATGTAAACTCTCTGCACTGTGTGTCTGTTCTGGCTGACCGTAGCTCCGTCCCTTTGTTGCACGGGGCAGGAGAGGTCAGGGCTGTTTCAGCCCACTGAAAAAGTAGATCAGCAGTGAAGTTAAAGGTTGGTTAAATAAAGAGGGCAGAGCTGTAAACCTCAAACAATACAAGAGCTGTCTTTTTACAGAACGGACAGATTAGCATTGACATACGGGTAACAAATGTCATCAATATTGAGCAGTGCTGAGTCAGATATTTTCTGGGATAAATTATTTAAAATAACCCGTTTGCCATACGAGTACTAAATATGAGTACTTTTACAGAGTTAACTTTAAACTACCTTGGTTATTATTATATATTAATGGGTTTATTTCCATCCTGTAGTGTTTGCACTGACAGTAAGGAAATCTGCAGGAACTGACGCGTTTTACATTTCCCCCTTTGTTTGCAATAATTGTTTCGAATGGATGAAGTGGGACGCCATGGCTGAACAGACGAAAAGAGAAACTCTAACTGCATCAACAGCAACCTCAAAGAAAGAGGACACCGGTCCCTGCCACGCTGTTTGATGGACAGGTGACCTCTTGAAAGGCACTGCAGCGATGGACCAAGAAGTTTTCATTTTCCCACCCTGAAAGGACTTACATGTGTGGGGACGAGGGCAGCTGGATAAGCCAGTTTGTGATGTCTCCACATCCAGAAAGAGAAGAGGACAACTGCAGCCAGGCCTATGATGGGAACCAGGGAGTAAAGCAGAGTGCTGAAGAGCTGGGGCTTCTGGGAAAATGGGTTGGATGTGGCTGTGTAGTTAGAGAGAGAGAGAGAGAGAGAAGATAGCGGAAAGAATAAGACAAAACAAAATAGGCGGTTTAAATGAATTTATCTTCTTGGAAACAAATATGAAAGAAAGACACATAAAAATTACAGACATTGTCAAGGAGAAAACGGAAACAAAGGCAAACAGGAAGCCTGATTGGCCTGACATTGTGCTACATCTTCTCTAAGTGCAGCACTAACCCTGCTTACAGCTTACTGCCACTGTGCTTAGGGATCATATCAATGCACGCACACACAAACACCCACACGCCACCCACCAACACACGCAGCAGGATTAGCAAATCCATCTCGTGACATAACGTAATCCGCCTGCCAAAAATAACAGAGCTCTGAACTGTGTCCGACCCCTGCAAGAGTCGCTGGGTGACGCCTGCTGGCTCAGCCTGTCCTCCTATCACAAGGTGTGACAGTCTGATTCGGCAGTGCTGTCAAAGCAACGACGCTCAGACGCCGACCGCCACCACCGTCCTCCGGGTGGGGGAAATTGGACGAAAAAAGGAGGGGAGGGAGGGAAAGAACAGGCAGGGGCCGATGGGGTTGCACCAGCTGCATCATGGGACTCTCAGGGCATTTGTCAAAGAGACTGTGTAAAGTTTTTTCTCTACAGAATGTCTGCAGGTTTTGGAGAGTCACATTTAAAAAGAATACAAAGAGACAGTCTGGCCTTTTGGACTCTTTTGCTGGAAAGTGATGAGTGCAAAGACACCAGGACTGCTACTGGTTGCTCAATGAACACAAACTAGTACATGCTGTTCAGAGTAGGGACACACTTTTGTATTTGAAACAGTCATAACTGTATCCTGCAGATCAGCTTTGTCGCTCCCTCTGAAAAACACCTATTACTGTAAATACAGTGGTAAATGACTCTTCTGCTGATTGGCAGCCTATTTTAGTCTGCATAGTTATCTGTTGTGCTTTTTTGTTTGCATCTTTTTATGTTAAGTATTCATTATTATGTTAACTGATAGTGTAAAGTATAAATACATTAAAGTTCCATGCTGCAGTGAAATGTCTTTATGTGGTTTTTATAGTCAACATATCTTGATAAGTTCTTTATATTTGACTCATGATGTTTGATTTTAAATGTCATTATTTAGTTCACTGTGTTCAGGTGAGAACATTTCAACTGAGGCACATGTCTTTTCATGTCTTCTGTTGCTTCTATCGTCCTTCCTTAAATCCTCGAATATTTTTGAAGACCGTAACACCTGGAAACTCTGCAACTGGCAAATATCCAGAGCACAAGTAATCTTGCATCACATGAGGACTGTCCCTTCAAAGTAAAAGCATGGCCTCTGTGTCAATTTAAGAAGGTAGAAAGCAAATCTGACTTAAGAAATGACAAACTAAACACAGGAGGTGCTGAGTGCTTCACCAACTGCTGCTTTTAAGGATTTTTGTTCACAACTCCTGTTCTTAAGGTGTAAAATCAAAGAGACCAAAGGAAATCAACTGTAGGTGTGGCTGCTGCACAAACAAACACTGACTGTCATTTTCTGTGAAACATTGCTGTGTGTGCGAACATGTTGGGTTGTACATACTGTAGGCGGTTGAATGCTGCGGGTCGCTCGGTGGGGGCGCTTCAGGGGCGTACAGAAACCTCTCGTTGCACATGTTGCCTTCACAGCAGCAGAAGAAAACGTCGGGACTCTCCTTCCTCTCCACACACTCATTACTGCAGAGGACATGGAAATTAGAAAACAAGAAACACACACTCACAAACCTCTCCTCTCTTTCCTACCTGCACACCGCCAAGGACATGGAAGCAATTTCATTTTTTAAGTGCCAGTGAGTGCACACATGCGCACTTAAGCATCATCTGCATGCGCTCACACACTTGCCCGTGCACTCACTGCAGGAGACATGATGTTTTCTACACAACATAACACACTTGGACTGTGCACACATTTACACACAAACACACACTCAAATCCCTTCCTCTCCATTCCCTCTCTCCGCTGCAAGAAGATGTGAAGAAAAAACATTTATAAAATAACTCCCACACACACCAATACACTCGCATGCAAACAAACACACATGTACACTAACAATCGCACACACACACACTCACTCACTCTCTCTTTCACACTCGCACAGTCATCAGATAAAAGCCAAAGGAAGTGGCAGCCGCCCTCGACTTGCTCTGGCCTCTCCAGGGAGGCGAGGCGGCGCCGTCTGAGCAGAGGTACCCAAACTGTGCGGGCTGCAGAATCTACAGCAACTTTATTGCTCAGGAATCAAAGGAAAACACAAGCAGAACCGGCTTAAACCAGCATCTGATGCCAGGTTGATGTTCTCGCATGGAAGAAACTATAATAATACCATCTATTAATATCTGTTTACTGTTCCGGCCTTGAACGCATACATCAAGCTTAGTCCATTTTCAGTGGAGATTCACAAAGTAATTTATATTTCCCTGGTCTGTGGTAATTAAACATGTAGCCTTGTGCAGGTCATTCAGACAGGGGAGCACAAACAAGACAAAGGACGGTGCTTAAGGTGTTTTTGAGTGTGTTCAAAGTCGAGACGTGCTGTTGCTTTCTGTCAGTATTATACAGAAATATTTTTCAGTTTTTCAGCAAGGACTTCAACCAATAATTCAAATCATTCAAAAATTTTAATTTCTTTTGCTTGAGGAGTGGATGAATAAAATGGAACATAGGGGTACATTTTTTTATGACTGCCCATTGAACAGAAAAAATTCAATTCCAAGCACTGGAAGTTTTCTCTGTCTCTTTAGACATTTTAATGTAGAAAATGTTTCATACTATACATTTAAATTACAAATAATAGATTCTACACCAGATCTTAGTTTATTCAACTGGCCTTAAAGTTTTCAACCTACAGTGCACTGAAATGACACACAATCTTCCCATGAAAATAAGATTTGATATGTTTTCATCATGCAAAAACTGGATTTTGTAGGTCACTGAAATATCTGATCCTTGAGGAGCTTTTAAAGGCCTGGAAGCCTAGATAAACTAACAATACACACGTAAAAAAACACAACACTACATTTTTTTTCAGTCACTCCTTTCCTACCTGTCGTAGCAGTTGACGTCGTCCAGCCAGCACCCTTGCTTGACGATCTCCACTGTTCCAGAGACGTTCTTCCACGTGGCGAAGCAGTGCCGCCGCTTGTCTTTCTCGCCATAGCAGGGCTCGATGCCGCTGCGGTTGGTGCGCTCCTTCTCCCAGCTGGAGTTGTAGTATGCACACTCCTGTGTCTCCGAGCGTCCCAGGATGGCACCTGAGAAGGACAGAGAGGACATTCTTCAGATTTTATTTGATTTTATGAGGTGTTATTGTGACACTGCATCCATGTGTTGCTGCCTTTATCTGGGGGAGAAAAAGGTTAAAAAAATGACATTTATTCTATGAAATATTTTGGCAAGTGAACCCTAAAATTTGCATAAGACGCTTTCGAATTCTGGGATTTACAAGCCCCTGAAGCTGGAAGATGAAGGAAAGTTTTTTCCTTCACTGTCATTAATAAAGAATATAATTTATTTAGTTTTGTAACTGGTGGAAGGACATGCCTTCACAGCTTTAAAGGGTGAAGTCATAAAGCATTTAGCAGTAATAAAATTTACTTCTGTGGTATTTTTTTGTCTGAGCTCCCAAGTGCTTTTGAGTCAATATGCAATGAAAAATGAGAGTTTTTCTAAGATGAACAATAAAAACTGGCCAAGCAAGACTGAGAAAATGAGGTTATGGAGCGAAGCAGAGAAACCAAACTCCTGTTCACAAACACAGCCGAACTGTGCCAATCGACTTCCCTCCCCCGCCAAAATAAAGGAGAATCTGATGTCCTGCGGATGAACGCAGGCAGCAGCTTTTGGCAAACCGATATCCAGGGGAAAATACTGCATGACAGCTTGTCAGTTTAGCGTTGCTGCTGCCACCTCTCATCACCTGTCAGGGAGTCGGTCCAGTTTAGACTGCTGACAAGACTGAGGATAGTCAGCCTCCGTTTGCTTGCTTCCTGGTGCTGCAAACCAAGTAGTTCAGACACACAGGAAACCAGGATTGCATGTTATGAATCATTCTGTTCCTTCTCCTCAAGGTGTAATATGTAGGTTTTTACTGTTCAAAGATGTCATGTTGACCCTCAGCAATCCGGATACATGATAGTTGTTTCAGGAATTTCAGTTCTTAACCAAAAGAAAACACACTTCAAAGCTCCTTTACTATCTTATTATTGATCAAGGTGTATTTACTTTTGACTAAGACATTTCTGAAGAAAATCACGCAGAACAACTAGCTTATTCCTCTCTACTGTGAAAATATGACTCAAACTGTTTGTGTGAAAAACAGATGTGCGTGTGTATCAAATGGTTACCAACTTCCTCAGGTTTCTGATAAAAGTCAAAAACGCTTGCAAAGTCACGCACTGTTCTCAGCACTACTAATTCAACGCCTCTGTTTCGTGTCAAGTGAATATGTAACACACATAAAGCCTTTTTCTTTAAGCTAACTGTGTTTTCAGGTCTGTAATGTGTGTCCATTATATTCTTTTTGGGAGTCTGAATAGTTAAGATGTGTTTTGTTTTTTTTTTGCTGAAGATAAGTGTACTTTAGGTTGTAATGTGTGATAACTGAGGTTTGAGGTGCACGGTGCATTTAATTCAGGGCTATCAGATGAAAAAACTTGAACAAACCCTCTTGGGCAGAAGTATCTAGGCTGCTGGCAGCTTTTTTTTTCACAAGAAAAGGCTTTGTTACTTATTTTCTTATAGGCCTGACTGTTTTATTAACTTGATTTTTTTTTTATTCTTTCAGCCAACAAGGAATTTGTACTCTTAGTCCTACCAGCTTTTATTTATTGCTGTTTTTAATGGCTCAAAAGTGCTCTGTTATTTAACAGAACATTGCGAGACAAATAATTATGCTCCAGTCTATATCAATACTATCCACTCTCCTCTACCATTTAAAGAACGTCGCAGAGGCAAAATATCCTCCCTGCTCTGACCATGTCTCCAGTCACAGCAGTTTTAAGAAATTACGGCTTAGCTTGCGTAATGGAGGTTACCTTAAGGAAGATCATGTATTTTTCAATAAAATGGCTGCTTAAGTAGAGCCAGTTCATGCCAACCCAGGCCCTGGAAGTGCCGCAGGTCTCTTTTCAACGGCATTAACAGCTGCAGATGGAGGAAAGGAGAATGACTACTTCACTGGCAGGCGAGGTCACTTCGCCTCTTAGCTGCACTGACGGCATTTTCTCTTGTTAAATCCATTTCCCATGAAGCCCCAAACTATTTCACAGCAACAGGTGCAACGGAGAGGTGCTGCCTGTGTGATTGAGAGCAAATGTCAAAGCAAAATAAGACAGGAGTAAAAAAAAAAAAAAGGCGTCCTTGTGAATAAGCAGAGCCTATTCAGGTGTCAGTATGTTAAAAATGCGGAAACATATCCTGCATTTGTTTTTAAATAGAAAAAAGGATTGACAAAACAGCATTTTGACATGGAAGCAAAGATAAACAAAAATAAATAGTCACACCAGGGTGTTTAATATCTGTCTGTGGAAAAAATGAGTGTATGCCCAAACGTGCAAATTAGCATAAATAACACTGCAGGGGAGATGACATCATTTGACATGTGGTTTATATGGTCTTAATTTCAATCCCTCCTCCAGACTCTTTAAAAATACATCTGTTGCAGACAAATCTCTTGTAATTGTAAATTTTGTTTATTCAAATAAAAAACATACTTGACTACACTGACTGCAACTCAATTAAGGCAAACAGGAGTGTAAAAGCAAAGCTTGTCGGCTCAGTTTTCTGCTTTTGATGGCAAAAATCAAACTGAGGAAATGTAAATGAACTGTATACAGTACACACACATAACTATGTACTGTTTAAAACTCAAGTACTCAAGAGTAGATCTTATCCCATCTCATCCCATCCCGTTATGCCTTTCGGGTATTGTGTGTCTCCAGTTCAGATCTGGGGTTTTAGAAAACAAAGATGTTTTGTAGCGACTGGTGATGAATGACACCATCTTACAACCACAGATCACCTGAAGGCAACAAAAGATAAGGAATCAGTCTTTTCCTTGTAAGACCCTGTCCTCAGATAACCTGCTGCGGTGTGACTCTACTGCACCATGATGTGTGCTGACTTTGCCTCAAACTGCTGTGCAAAATCCCTTGCTGTGTTTGCTATGTTTAACCACTCCACTGGTCCTTCAGCAGCTTAAGCGTCCATTGTATGGCGCCTGGTTTCTATTCTTCCTGGATGGAGATGAATGCATCGTTCCCTTCACTGGCCCTCGCGGGAGCTGAAGGCGATAATTATGGGGAGGTATGCAGAGGTAAAGCGGAAGGTTAGCTCATTAGCCACTTCTGGTGTAACAGCATTAGCCATGCTAGCACTGATCCCCATGGACACTGCATGAAGGTGCTTGGCATACACATTTCCATTTTACTCTGAGTGATTTTCAATAAATGCGGCAGAAGGATAAGCCTGAGGTTCAGTATCAACTTCATTGGAACAACCCATAATAACAAGTGCCCAGGACACACTCAGCAGGTGAAACACTGTATGTTTTGTGTTGTGAGAAATAAAGTAAAAACAAGCCATGAATACTAGATAATCTACTTTTTTTTTTATTTTAATAGGTCTCTAAAAAAAAAAGCAGAGACTTCCTGAGCAATCAGGTGATTTTATTTTACTGACAGTCTCAATGAAGGTGTTAACATTACAATCCAAATGGGGTTGGCAGATATTGCAAAAAATGTTCTATTTGTATTGAAACTTCTATATAAACATGTGCTCTGTAGTTCACAAGATCATGTAAAAATGCAGCCCTGATTTGCTCCATCGTCTATCCTATCCATAGTGCACACAATAAGACCAACATTATATTCTAATACTGACACATACACACATAGTTATTGTGTTTATAATTTTTATGGAGTCTGCTCGAAGGTTGTGTTATATGTAGTAGGATCAGCGTCGACAGGATCATCATGTAGTGGTGCTGACAACAAGTAGGAGGTATTTAGGACACTAATACTATTAATACTATATGACAAACAAAAGCTTCAAATCTTTACATCTAAGAAGCTTGAACCAGCAGGTTTTTGCCATTTTTACCTGAAAAATCACACTAACATCACCACCATCCCTTAAGGAAAGCACTTAATTTATCTGTTGTTTTTAATTCTACATTGGCTGAAACTGAGCTCCTCCCTCGAAGTCAAAGGGCTTAGAGCAATTTACGATATTGCACAAACTTAACCTTATGTAAATGGACAGTAAACTGATGCATTTTTTAACACGACAGTGCTCAAATTTAAAAAGCAAGACAAAAAGCCTGCTGTGTTTGTTCTTCAGCCAAGGCAAGCTAAAACACATCAACAGCTCCATTGATAACGCCTCCATTCAGGTATTGCACTGTGTGACAAAAAGCTACGAGCCATGTGAACTGCAAATACACTGCTCTGTTGTAAATACAGCCATTAGGAGCTCAAATCAATCACATCTCTGAAATGAGGTGACAGTACAGGCCAGCTGCCTATAGTGCCGTGTGCCAAAGGTGGGCAAGAGCGGCCCCGGCAGTATGGCGGATACGACGAAAATAAAGCAGAGAAATCAATCTTCTGACTAAGTCGCAGCTCAGAGTTCACTAAAGCGGATAATGTCACCGAGTTCTGAGCCTACACGACTGATTGTGCAAGGACATACAATAGGGCTTCCACCCACAAGCACACATCCAGGCAATGAAGAGAGAAGCCTCTTTGTCTCCAAAAGATATTTAACGCATGGAAATGTCAAACATGAGCGACACAGGCTCACTTTGTTGGCCATAATAAGGTTCGTCAGAGACAAAGATCGAGTAAGAAATACAGTGTTTTGTGACTATAGTTGCACTCTGTTAATGCAAGGTCATGTCTCAGTAATAACAGGAGTAACATACAATAAATTTATTACATACTAGGAAGGAAAAATTTCACAAGGCGAAACAAAGGATGAAAAGCAAGGGAACAACAGAAGGAGGGAAAATAATGGGCAAAAACCAGCAGTCTGCTCTTTAGTCTTAATCAACACGTCTAGTTAATTGATAATAATGGCTGATTGTGAGACCACAAGGTCAGCTCATGTTTGGCTAAATGGGCAAAGAAAAACATCTATTTAAACTTTATGTGCAGTTCCTGCATTCCCTAGTCACCGTGAGAACACTTTTGAGAACAATGAACTAAAGAGTTTGTGTGACATTTAATTGCTCTCCCGCCTCAAAAGGAAAGCTTTGTCTGTCCTTCATATCATCAAGATGAATATTTGCTATCTACGAAAAGAACTTAAGGGTTGTAATGCAATTAGTCACATCAATGCAAAGCCTTACAACATGCATATTTTTCCCCCTATAGTTTCCTTTTTTTCTCATGAAAAGAAATGACCGCATAGCATTTTATAGAGGCTCCTTTCTCTCTTCCAGTCATACAAGAGATTTATCAAGGTTAACCGCGACCTACTTTAGCTGCGGACATTTCAGCTATGCCTCCCCTGAACAGCGTCTAAACACCCGACCCACTTCTCAATTCACTGGGGCTTTCTGAAAAACCGCTCTTCACCCCTCGCTAGCTGCCTGCCTCTGAAAATTCACTCTGACATTTTAAATTTTACATTTTGGGCATGTAGCTGATGCTCTTTTCCACATTGGTTAAACCCCCAGTTCCCTCCAAACACGCAAAAATAGACTGTAAGGGTGCGAGATATTCCTGCAACCACAAAATGATAAGATACGGCAATTAAACATGATTTTCAAAAAGAACAATTAGACTGCAAACAAGTGATGCGATTTATAGAGGATAGTGCAAACAAAGATGAAGAATACTGTTAACTTGACAGAGAGGCTACTACAGGAGGAAATGACTGATTATCTGCAGCAGGCTCTGAAAATTCAATCTTTTGTACGATGGCCAAGAGGTCACATAAGGTAGAGGCAATTCAGAGAACCTGAATCTGAGAGGCCCTGACAGTGACAACAGGACACAGAGGTTTTTACTTTCCTCTTTGATAGCGAGATGCACTGAGGTAAACCTGAAGGCTGACAAAACTTGCTGCTGGCCTCAATTCACCTAAAGCCTGTAAAGGACAAAATATCTTCGGATTGATTCAAGCCTTAAGGGATGAACTGCTCAATCATAAAAGCAAAGTCACATCAGTGACAGGATTATTAAAAGGAAGAAAGAACAGGAAAGCAGCTCAAAGGTTGATGCTATTTAGTTTTGTTTGGATTAGCAAAATGTGCCAGCTTCATTGAAAGGGTTATGCTTCTCTATTTGTTTTTTTTTTGTAAATTTCAGCAACTAGCATGTTTTTTGAAAAAAAAATCCACAGAGAGCTTGCAGAAGTGCAAAGAGTGGTGTAATAAAAAATACTTGGAGCCGCAGACCAATAAAAACAAGAAAGACAACACTGGATGTTTGGTTTGAAGAAAATGAGCTCTACAGCTCTTGCTACATGCACGTGCAGTTTAACTCTTTGAGTGATTAAGTACAAAGTTTTAAGTTAATAAGTTGTGTTGTATTTCTATTTTGGGTAATTGAAAAATGCAAGTCAGCACTGTCTGAGAACATGGACAATCTCAGCCATCTGCTACCTCTGTCTCAAGAGCTCAACCACGGAGGATAGGGCCCTTTCTGCAGCATGGTGAAGAAAAGGGATGCTAAATTCAAATGTGGCATACCATTACCATTTTTTATACAGTGCTAACATACAGGTTTTATTTACCTGAAACACAAAAACTACAAAACTAATCAACTTTCTGCACAATTGCTCAAAGAGTTAACCTGCACGTGCATGTAATAACAGCTGAATAAACTTAGAATCTTTACTTATGGGGCAAAAATTTATTAATCACTCTTTGTATGTCTTGTGACTGAGGAATTGATGCAGCTGTGGTCTAAACATGGCCTTAGACTGAACAGTTGGAAATTATTTAATCAAATGAGAGATACAGTTTCAGAGAACATTTTATCCTCTTATGTCCATCTAAGAACTGAAAACTCTCCTTTTTGAAGATTGCCTCAGAATCACAAGAAAGTTTGAGTTTCGGAAGTCACTCCTTATTAGTTGTTTCCGTTTTTTCTCTCCAATTCTCCCCTCAATTGTGAAATATGACCATAAGCAGTTTCTCCTCTAAGTATTTCCTTTCATGAGAAGAGCTGAGTAATAGCACAAACTCACTTTCTTACTCAAATAACATGCACTCTCAACCACCACTTCAGTCTAAAGTATGAGCTGGACTTCCAAAGAGGGCACAAAAATCACTGGGGAGAGCTACATCAGATCCTGTGAACCGGCACATGTCTCTTTATTAGCAAAGAGAGAGGGCTACAAGGCAGGAGCCACGCAGCAGAGACAGTTCTGCTCTGATCTGTGGCCTTGCCAGAGAGGTGCATGCTGGGTGGGAAATGACCACCAACCACCTGCCAAATGTTAGAGAAATTTCAACGAGGACCCTTTGGCTTGCAGCCAGTCAACACCGGGGGGCTTTGTTCTCCCTACTCCAAAACTGAAGCTGGCGAAACAGATAAAGTGATTAGTTTAGGAATCCTTGAGCTTGTGTGGCAGTAAGGAAAAAAAACTGTTCGTCTGAGTTTTAACAGCAACTCTGGCTGTAGGGAAAGAAATAAAAAACACCTGCGTAAAAGGCAACATTTTAGTCTCACAGTTTTCAATACAAATCTTACCTTTATATAAATAAATGTATGCTTGGCTTGTCTCCATTGCCAGTTGTATTAACACTGCTATGATTCAGCCTATACTATGTTCAAGAAAGCTTTTCAATTTGCTGTTCCGAACACACTGGTAGCTTTTTCCTTAGCAAGTACTGTCTTCACATTTCTGGTCTCTCTGTGAGGTGATCCCTGGGTCATGCAGCGCAGAAACACCACAACATAAACTGGCTAAAGATGAAGAGAATTTAAAAAAGAACCAAAAATGGCTTTGGCGAGTTTATTATCAGTCACTAATTGCATTTAAATGTCAGATTTCAGACTCAAGAACTGTCCATCAGGCATGTTTTTGCCTGACAACTGCCGAGGAATACAGGAACTAATATCCAATTTCCTCTCTGTGGCTGGTCACAGGGGCAGGCTGTGCTGCACTCTGCTCTCTAGCCTCATAATGAAGTGGCATTTTGGCGGGCCAGGCCTGCACTCAGCGCTGCGTGCACCGAAGTAGGTAAACAACCCATTCATCAAGGCTTTTTTTGTGTGCCTGCCAGGAGCGGGGATTGTTCGTTATGATGGAATTTGTTCTAAGGATCAACTTATCATCAACGTCCGGGCGGAGATGAAATAGATTTGAGGTGATGTATGGTGGTTAGGGGCGCTGGTTTGTGTGGGAATATGTGCAACCTGCACTAAAAACAAATGTGAGTGATGATTTTTAAACAGTGTTGAATAAAGAACTTAGGCTGAAGCCAGAGTCAAAGTGCTGTCTGCAGAGCTGCCCTCTTGGCTTGCCAGTAACGCTTGTTGTTGCTACTGATGCAATTTGACACTCCTCCCCCACATAACTCACTCAAGACACCACTAAATACAGCTTTTGCATGTATGAATAACCACTTTAGGAGAAAACTTCTAATCATAGTAGTGTGAACACCTTGCTGCACCCATTAGAGTGGTGATCTCTGAAAAAAAAAAACATCTTTCACATATCTTGCAAATATTCTGCACTAGTTCTGTCATGTTGTGCAGCAGAGCAGCAGAAGAAGCAGTTAAGTTTAAACTGTGTGTGTGTGTACGTATGTGTGTGTGTGTGTGTCAGAGAGATATGGAGGGAGGGAAATTGAAAGATTTGACATGGCTCGAGGGTCAAGCTGGGTTCAGGCGATGAAATTTTGTAAGCTGTCACGCCTGGTTCAGGCTATAGCCCTAAACATATCGAGCTGGATCGGGCTTTAATTTAGGGTCTAATCTGTACTGTTCTTCTACAGGGGGCTTATTTAACAGAAAAGTAACTGTAACTAGCACAAAATCTACAAGTGTCTGTCCATATTTTCCTACAGGATGGGGCAAACAGATGTTTAAACAAATGTATTTGGGACAAGGGTGATCAAAAACTTACATCTTGATCTTGCACATCAACAGGATCAAGAAATAATGTTTGAAAATCCTAAGTAAATCACTGCTGATCAGCACAGTTACTGAGAGATTAAATTGAGAAACAGAAACAAAATCATTTTAATTGCAGTACTTTTCCATATCCGACCTCTTTTTTACACCACTGCCATCAAACCTTTCTCTCCGACTCAAAAATGTGGGCACTGCCGGTTAGACATGCATCCAACCACTTGCCTTTAGGGCAGCCGCAGGCAGGCTTGGATAAAGATTTCTTTACAACTTTTATAGCTGTTTGACTATCACAGGCATTAGGCATCAGGGCCAGCACGGGAGACCGCTGCCCAACGGCGAGATTACCACCTGAGTGTGTACTGCACACCTTTTTAGAGCTATTGTCAGATTGTCAAGTCACATAGCAAAGTGCTTGGTTATGAAGCTTGATGAGTGTTTCTCTGAGGCGAGGGATCTGATGACGATCATAAAAACATTATAGAGGATATACGGTGGAAAGATCTGATTGCTGATGAGTTTAGAGACTGATGAGCTCTTTTTTTTAATGAGCTTATGTATTTTAAGGGAAAATGTAGCAAAGTTATGTAATTATATTAATTTTTATATTTTCTCAAGCAAGAGTGGTAATCTTGTTGCCATGGCTGAATAAATAGAGAAGCAACAGTTGAGTCTGAGCAAAGAGAAGCTCAACAAGCAGACACTATTTTACAGTAGACAGTAATTTTACAGAGCAGCCTTGGTCTCTCTGGAGTCCTGCATTAATGCTCAATCAGATGATGTCGTGACATGGCAGGGGTGGGCGGGTTGGCCTGGGTGAGCTGGTCACAAAGACTGCACTCTTTCCGCGGCCAGGAGGAGGGCACATGGTGGTGAGGAGGGGGCATTAAAAACCGCAGCACTCAGCAACTGAATCCAATCCCTTTAATCCCTGCTGGTATGCCCCAGCGACAAACGCCCATTGGTCTCCGCCTCAATTAGCGCTGATGGAGCTGGTTGCCGAGAGGGTCGGGAGAGCAACAAGGTCTCTCCATGAATCACCGTCGTCTGAACCGTTTGCACAAGGAACACATACCAGCGTAGCCCTGTGTCCTTGTGCGTAATGGGTTGCACCCAGCCACTGCATACCATACATTCTTTACAGGACGAGCAATTTAAAACTCCTCGTTATCTCTTGCAGGGTACTGGACGAGTATCTGCAAAAACCCCCTCTGCAACCCACATCTCCCCCTCAATCCCCTCAGTGCTTGAATTGTTTGGATTTATTTGAAGGGTGTGTTAAGTGCCACTTGGGCTTCAAGCTGAACTGTGTATTGAGTTTGCAGTGATATTGCAATAACACCAAAGCCTGCAGCACGGGCATTTCAATTCATTTTTATAAAACAAGCAATCAATGCGTGAGGAATGGAGAGGTAGGGATGGAGGGGAGGCAAAGAGAGAAAAGACTGGCAGACAATCCAATATATATATATATATATATATGGGGAGATGGGTCTTTTGTGAGACCAGGCCAGTTCAGTGAGAGATATTTCCCATAATCCACTGCTCTAAAGCTATTGAATGTGGTTCAAGCACCCATCACAAGATAATGCAGACTTACATAAAACCTTTGAAAACAGTATCACCGTTCATACTGCAAATACCATTACTGTCAATGTAATCAAAACATGATATCAGCAGCTTTGCTTTCACTAGAAACCAAAAGAGGAGAAAGTCTAAAAGTGTACAGCAACACACTCTGTGGTCAAGGTTAGCCCACACTAGATCCCAGGCTGCGGTATGTGTGTGAGCGATGCGCCGCCCCTTTCTGAGTCATTTCACGTGGCCCTCAAAGACATGTAGTCTGCTGTCCAATTAGGTTCAGTGTTTGCACTCGCCCGGTTCACATTTGACAAGACAAACCAATAAACGTTGGGAGTCAATAAATCCCCCTCTTTCATCCATCAAGCCATCAGACGACCTCAGTGACTCCTGGCTCATCTTTATATTTAGTGTAAATGAATGACGCATACTGGTCACAAGGCCCCTCACTGCCAAAATAAAGCACCAACACTTGTGTATTTTTAATTGAGATTGTATTACAGGTGCAGTAAGCTATGAATTTGACTCCCCCGGCAGAGAATAATTATATTATATCTGCAGACTTGTTAGTTTTGTTTATCAATACCAATGATGAGTCAGTGATTACCAGGCACTGCTGAGACCTCAAAACTCTCTTTCCCGTCAATACTGCTTTGGAGGAAAAACTCCTCAACCATTAAGAGTTTCAAGACTGAACAGATCCCCTCTTCACCTTGCTGGCAATTCAGAAGGTGGTTTGGGAAACAAATCTAAAAAGCGAAGGAGCAACAAGCTTTGTAAGGCAAAGGCAAAAAAGCAATATTATTATTCTGGTCAGCGCACATTCCTGATGGATTTTTTGCACTGATTTCCTATCTTATTTCTCTTTCATTTTGGTAATTGGGTCATTTGTGTTGATTACAGGACAATAAATGTCGGACCAAAGACCTGTCGATGTTTTTGCTGCTCACATGGCTTCTGCTCAATGTATCCTAAATGACATTTGAGGTTTATTAGATGGTGACACACAGTGACAGCGACAATAATGGCAGGATGATGAACCCACAATATCAGGAACGAACAGCGCTCACCCTGGCCCGCCGAGTCCCCGAGACACCATTACCCTTTAGTGGTTTTGGTGATAAGAGGGTAGAGTGACCTTCACGACAGTGAGAAATCTTGGCAAGGGATGGACGAAGACGAAGAGGAAGAAGAAGAGGAGGAGGAGGAGGAAGGAGGGAGCGTAAAGCAGGCGAGGACCCTTGAGAGAGCCTGAAACAAGAGCATGATGAATGTACAGCTTGCAGTTTTTAATCAAGGATCAAAGCAGGGCCTCTCCGTCTGAGCAGCCAGACTGTCTAGACTGAAACTCTCCCAAGCACATAAAGCAACATCTGCAGGATGCATTAATTACAGTAAAGGACCGTTCTGGACCGTTCTCTTGGGTACCAACACATCAAGTGGTCTAGACTCAGACAAAATTGACCTGTATAGTAACATATATATATTGAATAGTTTTATCTAAAAATCAATTTAAGCATACCTACATTTTAAGACTTCAATATCTAAAGTTAAACCATAGAATCTCAAACTCTGTATCTCAAAAAATACAGGCTACAGACTAAAGGTGATGATGTTCTTTTTAAGCTTGGACTCACCATCTGCACTATCATTTGTTTTAATTTCAGTCAGTAATGGTTACAGGAGCAATTCATCGACTTCCCATTACAGAGGTGCGCTCGGCCCACATTTACATTTTAGGCTTTTAGCTGATGCTCTTATTCAGCATGACTTACAATAAGCTGAGCAGGTAGGTTCCCCTCAAGGACGCGTTGACAGGATGAATGCCTGTAGCAAATGTTGAACATTTGACCTTTTGGTTACAGGGTGGACTCTATGCCTCTTGTCGGCCCCGCTGACCCACCTGCCTCCTACAACTACACAATTAATCAGGCACAGTAATACATCACAAACAGGCCTATACAAGAACTGATCACAGAAAACGAATACTTTGTTGATGGTTCTTTAAGTATTATTTCATTGCATTTACATCAATCAACGGTTTGATACAAAAGCATCAGAATAATTATGCTCTGCAAAATAATGAAGTCTGATTATCATGTTATTAATAACTATGATTATAATATTTAGCAGAGTAATCAGACAATGCATCTCAAACTGACTTCCTCTGTCTTCTTCCAAGCCTACACCTCTGCTTCTTCAAAGGACATGAAAGCTGAATTAAATATGTATGTTATTTCAGTCCCTTCACTGCTGTTGTAGAAAGATTCCAGCATCTTACAGCATTTGCAAATAATCCTTTGCATTTGCTTTGACCTATCTGGAGTATCTAATTTTTATTGAATCAGAAGGTGATCAGCTACACTGCACTGGCTTTTAGATGATTTCCTCTAGTTATTTAACCTCTGTGGTGCTTTTGCAGTGAATTGTCCTGTGTGGAAACACTCAGCCCAGTGATAGCAGGAGCAGGTTGCAACAAATCGCTGCTGCTGAAGAAAAACCCCTAAGTAGCAATTATGGTGTTTTGATGATTCTTAATTGTAGTAAAAGTTTAGGTAGTTACTTATGTGGTGAATGTGTTTTTTAAGGCCTTGGGCTGTCAAAACCTGATCAAACATTATTGTGTAATTTTGAAAAGAACACCTGCAATGCTTAACAGATCATACACATGATCAGTGGAGTGACCAAAGAAACTTTCCAACATGTAAACAAGCAGAGAAAAAGTGATTGTATCAAACTTTCTACAAGTCATCTGCACCTCTGTTTTTTCATTTCCAACTGAATCTACTTGCAATAACACTTGTCTCTTTCAAAATAATCTCAATGAAGTTAACTGCAATTTGCCAAAATAAACCAGTTCGCCACAACCTGCACTTGCAAGAAAAAAGGGTATGGCCTATTTTGGGGTCAACCGTACGCTCCAAAGTCCTTTTTTCAAAAGATACTGTTGACTTTTACATTTAAAACACAATATTAACACATCAAAAAGGCAATTTTTCAAAATAAGATGTCCAAACAGCATGCACAGATATACACACACAACATTTGTCTTCCATTGCGTAAATGCAGTCAGAGACTCTTACATCACCAAAATACACACTCAAAACCTAATTATGTTGCTTGTTGTGTGCAGAGAACACAAAACACCTGGCTGTGGTCTAAATTCAACCAGCACTCTCCAACTGCTGGAGGGTCATAATTTCCCCTGCCAAATCTGGCAACATGCTGCTTCTGTTCCCCATTTTACCTCCATGAACACGAACTGGTACTTTTTACATGATGTCAAGCGCAGAATGATACACAGGCCTGTATGAAAGCAGTCTGACTAGTTGAGCCCGATGGGATATTGAGGCTACATCTGGCCTTAACAAATACACCTGTGCTTTTGGAGCCTAATGCATAATGCAAGAGAACATATTAGAAATAGGTAGGGGGGAGTGAAATGGGACAGAGCAGGTAGCCAGCCTCTGGCCACTCTAGGAAGACCCAAAACACTGCAGCAGAGGCTTACAAGATGGTTAGAAGAGTGGCTGAGTCACCGTCACAACAGTTTGAATGTAGTGATAAATACATATTGAGCATTAAAAAGCCTGTTTTCATTTTATCTAGACCACAAGTCCTGCTGGTTTACACTGTTTAGAAGTACTTACATGTAATCGCATGTTCTACAGGCAATGTATGGAAATAAAGAGAGAATTAGAGAGCTTAAACACAAGAAAGGCTCTTCTAACAATGTTAAGTATTGCTGGCAAAAGCTAAGTATGAATTCAGTGCACTGTTAAGCTAACAAATAATAAAGCAAATAATCAACTAAGCCAGTGGGAGGAAACATTAGTTTAAGTCAGGCATTAAGACAGTTTTTTACAGCACAGTTTGTCATTATAAGTTTCAGATTTTTTTTGAATAAGTGAACTTCATTTTTTTCTTTTCACTGTGTTTCCAAGTTTGAAGTTAAACACTGAAAACGCTTTTAATGGTTTACTCTATCTGGAAGCCAGTCATTTGCCAAGTGAAGCCAAAAGAAACATTTTCACCTTGTCTAAGCAAATAAGGTGCATTGTTTTATACTCAAATAAATAAATAACTACGAGAAACACACAAAAACATATTAATCAATAATGAAAAGACTTCTTGGTAGCAGCCCCAGAATTTTAAGGTCAAGGCATTTATATCTTGCATCTATTCATATATCACTATTTGCAGTATATTTGTCATTTTGAAACAGAAAATCTTTCAAGCTGAGTTCCAGTATTATGCATGTAAACAATAAAGCTAAGTAATCTGATTTTTAACTGCACGCTGGAAAGAAAAATCTGTTTATCTCTTTTAATTCTCTGCAGGGAGGTCAGAGGTCAGGGTCGGTGGTAAAACGCCACGCTTGGAGCTGAGAGACATCCAGCATCCTTCTCAAGAAAACTCCAACTGCAGGAAATACTTGGTGACAAAATGGGCTGAATCTGGTGGCGGGGAAGCCAACCAATTTATCCAGTAAATGCAACTGGTAACTGTCAATTTTCCACTGTTCAAAGGGACAAAACACAGAGACGCTGCTCTGATGATCAGCTAAGTTCACTTTGACATTTTGCAGAGCTGAAACTGAATCATCGGAACTGTTGTGCTGCTGAGAATTTCTGTTTAAAACCCAGAGATGCTTCATCCCCGCCATATTGATGTAACCTTACACTGGTGTGCAAGAGGATCAATGTCTGTGTGAAACTGCTGCAGTGTACAAAAAAGGAGGCCAAATGTGAAGGCAGAGCAGGAGACTTGACTCTATACATTTATCAGTCTCAGCGGTGGATACATGCAGAAATCTAAACAGCCATTTCCCCCAAATTACCAGCAAAACATGACTTTAATGCCTGAGAATGACCTCTACAGCTAGATGATTGCTTGAGCCGCATTCACACACACAATGTCAGAAGAAGTGGAGAAACAGCACAAGGTCTTGTTACCTCAACTTAGACCGGTTTATACTTATTAGCAAAAACTGTGATGCTCATGGGGTCAAACGGTGATACAACCAACTGACCATATAGGAAATTCTGATATTGCCAACATTTAATGTGCATAATTGCCTGTCTATATGTCATTTGGTATTACTGTCATGTGTTGACATAAAAAAATTGATCCCCACAAAGTTTCTCCATACCTGTAACTATATTCACATGAAATCTGAAATCTGGATCTGAACGTGCCATAACTTATGAGGCTGCACAGTAAATATTTACCAAGTTACAGGTCAGGCACACATGAGATCTAAGGCAGAGTTCGCCTTTGAAACAGATGACCGGAGTTCAACATCCGCCTGCTGCAGCGTCACATTATCGGCTCCTTGGAAGTAAAATGTCACTTTGCAGTTCAGCAAAGCAGCGTTTTCAGACTCAATCCAAAGATGCATAACTTACACAACAAGCCCATTTACTATCCTGTCACATCAACACTTTAGAGGACAACCTTGACCCACCATTTGCTACAGCAGAATTTAGACATGTCAGCATGGATCAAAACACCGGGCAGCTGCTAAATGCAACATTAAACCGGGTCAAATGTCACATTTCTGCCTCTTTTTTGTGAACTCAGACACCTTCTCTTACAAAACAACAGCATATTACAGCAGCAAGTTATGTCTGATTTTAAGGCATAATAATGCAACTCTGCATATTCAGAAATAATGTAAAGGGTATTCCATAAACTATATACATCAAATTAGCCACTAACAACACACATGCTTGGCACATTTTCTAAAAACAAATTAATATTACACGTTTATGGCTGCAATAAGACATAATTACTTTATTATTCCTGGTAAATGCTTGTTCAATTAACTGAGTTTTTTGTCTAAAATGTCAGAAAACAGTTAAAAAATAACATAAGTTCACAGAGAATATTATGACACCTGTTAGTTACTTGTTTTGAAGAGCCCTGTGATTGAAAAGTGGATAAGGTACTTGGTGGTTCAGTAACATATGCTGATTGACGGAGCGCTATACTGTTATGTTTTACCTGCTCATACCAGTTCACAACAGGTGACCCTTAAAAGTGATGAGCCACTATCACAACGTTACACCAGTACAGCCCCTGATGTGTAAGTCATTTTAATGCTAATGAGCTACAGCAAGGAAAAATGTTGCCTTTAATGTATATTTTCCTGTCTTTAATGACAATGTATTGCAACAGAGCATTTTAAATAAAGGCATTTATCAGCATCCCTTATCAGTTCCATAGTTTGGAGATGTTCAGTGGTTTTGAAATTACTGTGAAATCATACAACTTTGTACAGGTACCCAAAGCTATAACCTAGAGCAAGGCTTAGCTAATATGAATATTGTCAGTCAAGCCACTGTAGTCAGTCTGACTGCTTAATCACAGAAATTTACATTCAACCAACCAAATACTATTCGTAATATTTATATACTGCAATTATTTTTGCATATTTAATTCATTAGAAGAATGCAAAATATATATAATGGAAAAACATTAATAGAGCAACAGTAACTAGAATTCATACTTCTTATTATCCACCATAAATGCTTTGAAGGTTGAATGGGTAACCAGTTATTACACTGCGGCATAAGCTGTTTGCTACCAGCAAAGATATGATTAAAACAAATGTAAGGGTATGCTCTCATTATGATCTTTTTTTCTGCCTGAACTGACAAAGTAAGTAATTTCATCACATAGTGAATACTGTATGAACTGACTGATTCTTTAAGCTTGTTTGCACATCACAGTACACTGAAAATTAGTTTTCTGGTTGCTGGAAAATCATCATTTTATCAGTTCCTGTCTGGTGAAATGAACATAACCCAAACTCAACAGCTGAATGTAATTCAACAAAACAAAAGATGGTGTTGCTTAAGTTATTAGTTTGCTACATAACAGCAGTTTGCACAGACAGGGTCTTCTCCATTTTGTAATCTTAGAATAAAAATGTCAATATTATGTTTAATTTTTTGGCATGTCGCAATAGGTCTCATCAAATAAAACACTCTGGGCTGAGAGCCTACCCTTATCAGAGGTTTCTTGGTGTCGTCTTGAGCTGTGCCAATTCAACTTGGATTTCGTAAAGGATTATTATTCCACCTCAAGTAGGTGCCATTCATTTCCCCACTTCAGACAGTAATGAGCAAGTGGAATAATCATCTCCTGCTGTACTGTGCAATACAGACAGCACCTGGCTTATACTCTAACCAACCCAACTATTACCGCATTTGAGAAAACCTTTTGATTTCTACTCAAAGACACCCAAGAGTTCACTGTAAAAGGACAATTCTTCGACCATTTTCTGGTTTTATTTTCCCTTTTACTCTTACTTAAAACAGTGTTTCTATAGCCACACGGGATATTTTAGGTGCCAGGTCATCCACTACTACTTACTCTCAAACAGCAGAACACTACCTGCACAAGCATGTATATAATACATGATAACATTTTAAATATTGAAAGAAACTTAATTCTATGATTAATAGTAATGCACCAGCAATCCAAATTTCTGCTTAAAACAAAAAAAATCCTGCCCCAGATCTGATTTTTGTTTCACTGTGCAGCATTTTAGTGTCATTTGAGGTAACACTGTCTCTTTTGGGGGGATGAAACGGGTTCACTGAGGCCTGACGTCTCTCTAAAGCACTCCTTTTCATGAGCTGCACCCACTGGACCATCAGGCTATTAATATGAGTACAATTACAATAAAAATTACGGTATTTTTGACATTAAAATCTTGAAACTCATTCCCTTTTTTTGCAGTGATGTCTGGCTGGCGTTTCTTACATAAAAACTGAAAATATCCACTGGTATGATCAGAGTAGCATGAAAATTCCCTCTGATGTTTTAAACCAGTATGAGCAGATCAACCACAAGAAATGACCTTTAAGTCCACCCACGTCCACATAACCAATACGTTCTGCATGAAAAACAGCACTCCGGGTTTGACCCCTTTCACCTCACTGTCACCTCACTGACCCCACTGGCATTCACTGTGCATCCACCGTTTGGATATGAGGACACATGGCAGTGTTTAGCAGCAAGGAGCCTGAAAGTTGCTTCGTTACCGTTAAATTTGACTATTTAAATTTTATAACTGGCTGATTGTTTTGTATACAGGGTTAAACCCAACTGCAACCACAACTAGCTTCCCCATTTAATACCTAAAATCAAACTTGCCATGACCTTTTGAGACAATGTCCTAGTGTGTGATACACTGGGATATACATTTTAGTAGCAAAGACGTTATTGGATATAAAAGCTTTTTAAGAGCTTTAAAAAGCAGGTTTTTTTCTCTGAGTTAGTCTCATGTAGCTCTGTGTTTGGATTTAGTTGTTTTTATTTTTTTTCACTGCACATGGTTCTCTTTCAAGTCCCCATCTAATGTTGAATTTGACTTAACTGTCTATTCTGCAAACTGGGAGGTAACAGTGAGGACAAACAGCGACCTTTTTACAATCCTCTCTTGTGCTTTCTATTCTCCTAATGAAATTAAGCTAAAAAAACCTAATTTGAACTGGTATGTTCCACCAGGAGCCCATCATGGACCCCTTGAGATCCCCAGGCCCCATCTTGTGCTTACTATTGACATCTGCGACATGTACAATGCACATCCACACATGGAGGACGCAAAGAAAGGGCACCAGTGATGAGACAGTATGGCAGAGTGGGGTTTTCCCCCCCTTTCTAAAGGGCTGTCATGCACTGCATTTTCCACATATAACAACAAACTATGCATTGCACTCTGCAAAGGTAACAGTAAACATTGCACTGGATTCCCCAAAGCTGACAATAAGCCATGCATAACCCCCTCCACACCCACCTGAAGAGCAGGAGATGAGGAAAACGGCGAAGGCCAGTTTGGTGGCGTCTCCCATTTTCCATCCGAATCTGATCCTCTGACTAGAAAGAGAATTTTAAAAAAGCAAAATATCTCAAAATGACAGAGTCAAATTAAATGTCCTGCTGCTCAACAGAGCACTGTCTCTCAAAAAAGGACATTTTTTAAATGTCAAGATCGAGCCTGAATCAAAAATATCCCAATAATGCCAGCCTTACTAGTCCAAAAAAAGAAGGGAGGAAGAGGAGGGGGTTAAGAAGACGAGGGGATGGTTGTTGGTATTTCCAGGTTTACAGACAAGCAATGGAAGGCGACTTGTTGGCATTCAAGCCAGGGCTGTCATGTACTTGCAAGGTCTGCAGCATTGTTATGAACAGACGTGTTCACCTGTGCCTGTTGGTGTTTAACCTTTTATTTTCAGACCAGCGGAGCAGATAGCCGAGCCACAGCCGGGCAGGGCTGACATCCATCGGACTGGAAATCAAGCGCACTCCGCTCTCCAATCAAACTTCTCCCTGACAAGCTATGTCGCATAGCTTTGAAATGTCAAAACGGCGTTGAAACGAGCATTTCCAGTCTCGCATCGATAAAACATGAGATTCAAAACATATAATGTTGTCGCTGTTGTTGTATTCCGTGTGGAAGCCTGAATTTCGTCTAACAGTTCGGCGGGGCTGCCCGGCCACAACCAGTGCTCCGTCCGCTCCAAGAGGGAATCAACCGATTACGAAGCACCCTCTGTGTTAGTCCGCTCCAAAGTGTGCCAAAAAGCCTTCCTAGGTCGAAATGACTTGAACGAACAAGTGGAAACGCTATCACATGATAGCAATAACCTCTAAAGCCAACGTTAATACGTGTAGCTAATGCAGCTATCGAGTTTAGGACGAGCTAGTTTTCCCAAGTCCGTCTCCTCCTCGCCTCCTCCGATCGGGACAATTTCAAGATGGCGTCTCCGACCCGTCAAGTCAGATAAGTTAGCAGGTATCCGTTAAGCTTCCGGTGGAGCATTTAAAATTAAATGGGCACAAAGGAACATATGAAGGGGCCAAGGAGTGCATGGTATGTTGGGTTAGGGTTAATGTTTTTTTTTTTTTTTTTTTTTTTTTAAAGAAATACCAGTTTAAAATTGCATGCCATCGTACAGTCCT
>JAPZDY010000017.1:1541193-1587878 GCA_029783645.1 Ctenochaetus hawaiiensis
CACACAGCCCACCTCAACACTGACACACCACTACTGGTGAGGAACTGAACTAGAAAGCTAGCAGTGGAATACTAGGGTGAAAACTAAGAAAATAATAATCAAAATTAAAACCTAAAATATAATATGTCAGATGTTAAGCAAATAAAAGTGATAAATAAAAGCAATTGGCTCATGAACTGTTAAAACATAGAATTTGCTCATTAAAAAACAAATTACTGATGTTTCTCCATTGTCTCATTGTATTTGGATTACAACAAGACAAACAGCTATAAATGAATTGGGCATAATACTCTGACAGATTCTTAGGTCATTGGTTTTAACTTTTTTGTCTTACTATGTTTTGTTTATGTTATGTTGTATTGTTGTTTGTTTTGTTGTTCTTTGTTTAAATCTTAATTGCACATATCATATATTTTTTGTTCTTTGCTAAATTTCCATCAAAGTAAAGGCAAATGTTCATATGAGACATTGCTTTGATTTGCAAATCACAAGAAGCCTAAAAAAAAAGTGCATGCACACACACAGGTGTGTGCACACACACAGAAAAATAAACTAAAAGATTTAGGAAACTGGAAGCAGCTATAAGAAGCAAATTCAGAAAATATGAGAAAATGATAAATGAGAAAAATAAAACATTAAAAATGAAAAAAAGGAAAACAAACAAATCAAAAGCTATGTTTTCAGAGAAGTTGAAGCAAAATGGCAGCCAGTGCAGTCCCTTACCAGGTTAGTTTTGTTACTAGTTCGAATACGTACGGGTATTCCCAGTAACTGGGGGTCCACCGGCTGACGGAAAGGAAGGGACTCAGGGTCCTGCCGGTACAAGGCTTCCAGGGTGGGCATTAGAGCCTGACGCAGCTCCTCCGGCTTGAAGACTGAGAAAGCAAAAACAAAAAGAGAAATTCAAGATTTAGAGATGCAGGGTAAAAGGAGAGGAAAGACAAGGCAGGTTTTTTTTTTTTTTTTTTTTTTTTTAAAGAAATACCAGTTTAAAATTGCATGCCATCGTACAGTCCTGACTGTATATTTGATATTAATCAGTTGTAACTGATGATGTTGATGTTGTTTTGAGTGAGATTAAATCAACTGCCACTGGTCATAGTCCTTGGCAAAATGATTAAACATACAAAACAATAGAAAGCTGGACTGTCATCCGGGCAAAGTGGAGCTCAGTAAGTTTAGTTGTTTTTTGTGCTTGTTTGATTTTTTTTTTCATTTTCATTTTTTTTTTCATTTTTTTCATTATCTCAACAACAAATTCCAGCTCCTGACACAATGTATTAATCTTATTTTGCATTCAAATCTGTGTTTCTTATTAACTGGGATGAAACTATCCACCCTACAAGTCTTTTTTAGAGAATAAAACAAACACCAAAATCAAAATTTACCTTAGTAATATGATTTAGTTTGTATTATCAGTTTTATTTTTTCTAATATTTTGATGCGTTGTCGTTTACCATTACATTGAAGGCATGAATCGTCTATTTCCGGTATCTGCCTGGCCCACTGTAGCCAGCTTGATGACAGTCCTTTACGAGCAGGGATTGTTTTTAATTCGGGAAGGCTGCTCGTTTTATACTCTGGCGTGTGCCGTTGTAAGAAAATAGGGGCAGTCAGGGATAGTCGGAGTTATCTTAATTAAAAAATAAATAAAACCCCAAATTATCTTAATCATGTTGTTAGTAAATGTATTTGGAGGAAATCAGTGCATTTTTGTGTACTATTAACCTTGTATTAATTGGCAAATTTGCGTTTTCTGTACAAAACACACAGTAAACATTAAGAAAACAACATTAGAGATCATAAACAGCATCCATAACCAATTAAAGTGATGTTTCGTGAGGTTTAAACCATATTGTATATCCAATTTTATATTAACAGCATGCTTATAGCATACAGCCTGTAACTCTATATGTAGGTCAACACATATCACACCTACATATAGCCTCGAGCTGCAGTATGAGCTACTATACGATCACATATCACATTTCCACATGGGTTGGGTGCTCGGTAATAAATGCTGAGAATACCATGAAGTACAGATATAGGCTTGGCCCATTCCCAAATCTATGTGACACTAATATCTCTAATAGCCTGGAGCAGATCTCCAACCGTAAGCGCTGCTAAACGATTAGGAGGTCAAAGGTCTCAGGGGATTTCTCTGCCAAGCTGGAAGCTGAGTCACCTGTTCTATATTGGAGCGTTGGCTTTTATCTTCAGCAAAACTCCTGGTCCTGTACATAGCTTAATGGTCGGAGCTCGAGGCACTAACACAGGCTCGGGTTAGGAGTTCAGTTCCTGTAGATGTTTTTCCCCTGGCAATGATTTTGAACCTTCATCAGAAGTGAACTCTCTTGCAAAGAGCAAGTAGAGCCAGGCTTTGTCCAGGAAATGTGGGGGATGTTTATCATTTCACAGACGGCTCTCTTGAAAATACTGGGAACATGCATCAAAACCTTGTGTGTGATACATACCAGGATCTTCATGGTCACCAAATCCCTGAGTAATTAGATTACACATCATTGTTAGTTTCCTTTGTGTAGCCCCACAGATATCTGACTAATTCAATGACAGGAATTTCCAGTGAACCCTGCACAAACTCTTGTTTAAGCTGCTTGTTAATCACACAGAACTCACTGGACTTCAACAAAAAATAACCTCAGAGAATGACTGTTTTGGTAAATACTGAGGATTTCTTTGGAGACTGGTCTTATATTTTACATCTGTTTTGAAAGCTGAAGAATTTCACCTGAAAAGGGAAGCTAGTACTTCAAAATACAAACCAGGGTTATGAAAGTAACTTTTGTTCATACGTTTCTTTTTAAACAGGAAACCTGAATGACAATTAGCAGAAAAACTGAAGTTTGCATCAAGGAACCAAAACGTAGCCTGAAACTGAAAGTTATAGTTGAGTCATTCAGTAAATCAGCACCAGAAGTTCCCTTTGATTATGACAACTAGATATGTAAGATCCAGTAAATCTGGTTTTCCAATTCCAGTTTATTGTATGTACCAAAATATGACAAGAATATGCAAAATCCCATCATGTTTTCACACAAAATATTATGCTCAGAGCAATTTTTGTGTGCACAGTTCCATTTTATCAGACAAAACTCTTTACAAATGCAAAAAAAAAAAAAAACAAGAAACATAGCTGTTTGTTAATTTTTAATTACAATTTGATTTAAAAACACTCTTCCATCTCTCTGTTAATTTTGGTCTGGAATCTGGTTTGCAGCATGTAGCATTTAGCATGTAGCATCCTGTCAGCAAGTGAAGACAACACTGTTGCAATCATCCAACCTAAATAATACATGATGTTAATTCCAAGGCCGTGTCATCACAGAAGATAAATGCATTCACGCTGTCTGCAAAGTACACACACTTCTTTCTCTTCCTCTGGCCTTGTTGAGTCTCTGTGATGCGTTTTCATGTCGTCATTCACTTCTGTTTGTCTCTGTAAATGTTGTGCAAGGTCAGTGAAACCTGACCAGCCGCAGCGATGCAGGTAAATAAAGTTTGTGCCATTTAAGAGGACGATATTTCTGTATGTTTTTTAAATGAATGCTTCTTTGTATGGCTCATACCTCAGAGAAAAATGTCAGAGTGAGTGACGTCTGTTTTGGGTCCTGGAGACTCGCAGTCCTCTTTACCATCTTATGAAATGCACTTCACGTTACTTAAGCACCTTGAGAATAACTCACATGTCTCAGAAAATTATAAATTACTTCTGTTAAAGGTCTTTAACACCTAAACTGTGAAAAATAAATATTAAATATAATGGATTTAGTCTGTTCTTTATCTGCAATTGGCATTGATAGGACATTTAGACATTACAACTCCTCCTAAATCCCACATGAGCGGAGTGAAGTGGGGAGTCTATTTTGGTAGACTCACCACTTCAATACTCCTCTGTGGGTTATGATGTCTAGAAAGCTGTGGGGATCTGTGGAACCCCAAACAATGAGGAAGTAAAACCAATGTCAACAGAACACAAGGGTTCAAAGAAGGAATCGGGTAACATGAAAGATACATTTCTATGCATTGTAACTTGAGGCAGAATTAGGTGTTCCAGTGATGCTTGCAAGCATGTACATGTCAGTGAGAGTTATTACTATGTGAAGGGAAACAGAGAAAGAAAAGCTGTCAAACTTTAAAGGAAGGTTAAGACTATTAGGAATGTCAACAGTATTGCTATTTTCATTAGTCGACTAAACTGCTTTTACACCAACAGCATGTAACTGTTTCACATTAAAGTGTCTGATATTTTGTCAAGTTGTGTACTCCCATTAGAAATTCATTGACTGTGGAGTGAATGCAGGTCGTACCCTTATCAAAAGTCAAATAATAGTGGGTGTTAATGTGTTTGACCGCTTCTATGCTTTTCAGAAGCTGATAATTGAACTTCTCTCCAGCTCTATTTTCCATCCAATCAAGCAAAACCCTGTAAATGTTTTCCAGAAGGAACCTGTCATCCCTGCATTCAAACCATAACCTTAAACAAGGCATGCTGCATAACATGAAAGGAACATATTATATGAGCATTCAGCCGTAACAAAGGGATGACTTGCACGCTCATGTGGAAAAGGTGCCTCGTGTTGCATGTCTATCTGCTTCCTTGGAATGGGGAAGACCTGCAGTTCTGGTCCTGGAGATTTACCACACAGCAAATCCCATTACTCAACTATTAGATGCCAAATCCCCTCTAATGGCATTACACGTGCCAGAATTACGTATGATGATGCTTGCTAATGAGAGCTCAGCAGATATACCTTACTGGAACCAGTGGCCCTTGCGTACAGAGTAGCCCCATGGCTCTGCGGCTTAATGGACTCAGTATTGAGTGTCGAGGGAAGTCAAATTTATCGACAAAGTGCTTTTAACAAAAAGCAGGTTGCTCACAAAGTGCATCACGGAGCAACAAAGGATGTAAATACATCTAAAATTGCAATATGCATTGAAATGGCAATAGTTGAGGGAACATGTGGTGTGTTTGTGTGTGTAAAAAAGTGCTGCACGACAACACGACGTGCAAGTGGATATTCTAAGATACGAGCCTGAGTGACGAAAGCAAGGACAGAGTTTCTCTTAAAAAACCTCAGAGCAGGTTGCTGCTCTGCTGTCGTGGCTGAAAAAGCTCATTTGCAAGAGAAGATTTGTTGAATATAAATATTCAAACACACATGCAGTCAGTGTTGTCTCTGTTGTGCAGTGCATCTTATGAGGGTAAAAAGACACTCAGCTGTTATTTATTTCTTTATAAACATGTTTAAACAGTTTAAGTCTGTAGTAACATATTAGCATACATGTTACCCATTTTATAAAAGCAGTAGCTCAGCCAAGGCTGTGATACATTGTGCTTTTATCACTGCTAAGGGCTTGTCGCCACGAACAACGCCGCTTAGCTGTGATATAATCACAATATACTGCGGTCTGTCATGAGCTTTTGCTAAAGCATCTCATTCCAAAGCCATGAGCATTAATCTGCTGCTTTAACAGCCTCCGCTCCTGGTTCCAGTCTTTCCATCAGATGCTTGAACCTGGCTGCGGGGATTTGCTGCCATTTAGATACAAGAGCATTAGTGAGGTCCAACGCTGATGCTGGGCGATATGTTCTGGCTGACAGTCGGCGTTCCAGCTCATCTGGAAGGTGTTGGATGGGACTGAAGTCAGGGGTTTGCACATGCCAGTCAAGTTCTTCCATATCAAACTGGAAAAACCCTTTTTTTTTTAAGGACCTGGCTTTGCTCACGGGTGAATTGAGTTGTCGAAACAAGAAAAAAGACCTTTTCCAAACTGATGACATTAAGTTGGAAGCATGCTGCTGTTTAGATGTGCACGGACCAACTTCCACTGGAGCAAAGGACCAAACCAGGAAAAAGGACCCAGTAGAGTTTGAGGACAGAAGTCTCTCCTTGTGATGCAAAAAGCTTCAAGGATATTCCTCCAGTTTTTGTTATGATACTAAACACTTAACCAGTGAGATTAAGTTGTTGTTTTGCAAACAGAAAAGCTGCAGAGAAAATATGCAGCTGAGCACAGGAGCAAAAATAGATTTGAAGTCACATTAAAGAGACAGTGAAGTAACGTTTCCTACAGTGAGCACTCCACCAGGCAGCAGTCCAATATCGAACCAGCGGCCTCTGTCAGAGCCAAAACTGTTTAAATCCCCTTTTGAGATTCTTCAGCATCACTTTAAAACTCAGCAAAGGAGCATTTCGACATCATTTTTGCACCGTGCTCCACATTAGAAACCCCTCTTGTGTAACTTATCACATCTGATTCGAAACAATGCCATCAGCAGGTATTTGAGTGTGTGAGCAGCACGGCGGGTGTTGACTCTATGTATCAGAGGCTCTGCAGCTAAAATCAAAGCATCTCCATTTGCTCTTAAAGCACCCAGGAAGATGATTTATACGCCTGCTTTCGGCTTGTCGCGATGCCACTCAGAGCGATTTATCTTGTCTTGGCTCTGGCTCTCTGTAGCAAAAGCCAGCCAACCTCCCCCTCCCTCCTTTCTGTTGTTTCAGCATGAATGATCTTTTCCATTGACAGCTTTGTTCATCCCTGCAGGCAGATCTGCACCTGTAACCAAAGCCCGGTGGATACCGGCCTAATTACCGTTCTCATCTGGCACCCAGCTGCCTACCTCGTCCTCGCACGAACCCATACAGCAAACCACAGAAGAGGAGGCATTAGTGAGTTAAAAATTAGCCTTCATCCCTGTGGCTGCTGCATGAAAACCACGTATCTCCAAAGCAGCGCAGATGAAACTGAGAAGAAAAGGTTTTTAAGGATCCAAGGTCAGGAAGATGCATTGGAATCAGCCGAAGAAGGAAAGTACTCACTAAAGCTTCAGTTACATCGTCAATCATTTGACGACAGCTCGCACTTATGTCATAGAGGCAGGTATCACTGTCTTTTTAATCCCCCAGCATGCCTGCCGTGATCTCCAACAGTTACTGTTTTTATACCGAGACATGCAAAAGCTGTCAGCGGCTGAGCCTGGAAACATCAGGCTGCAAAGGCCAACAGAAAGGGGCGAAAGGTTGATGGGTTCAATCAGCACACAATGGAGCCAATGGAAAACAGTTCCACTGCTCAGATACCAAACTGACTGCATGTAGCTGTATGTGAGGCGTGTGGGCGTTGAAAAATGAGCATGCAACCTTCTCTGCTTGAATACAGGTCAGACAAAGAATATATGCTGTATCAGAGGGAATATTTCGAAAATGGATGGATGTATAGAACCAGAGCAGATGATGACGCACCCTGCAGAGACGCACATTGTACCGTATAACATCAGTGAAGGACAAACTTATTGTGAGCCTTAAAGCTTTGGCGTAAAAAGGCTTTTCATTAATTCTGTTCAGAGCTCAATGCCGGATGTACTCATATCAAGGCCTGCTGCTGCTGCTGCTGCTGGTGCATTTAAATGCAAATCTTGACCTTTGCCAAGCTGTTAGATGAATACTGTACATCTCCTTGTTTTTACTCCTATTCTCATCTGCTAAACAGTTGTTTGCAGTCAGATTTGTTGCATCTCCTTCTGGTTAATGTTTCAGTTTAGTCATTCCAAGTCACAAAGCAGCAGCAGAAGCAGCAGCAGCAGCAGCAGCGGATTCTTTGAGCCCTGATCAGTCGTTCAGAAAATGGAGTTTGATGTTTTGAGGTTGAGTTTAGAATCAGTCGCCAAGCAGCCGAACGCGGCTGAACTGAACCACCTCTCTTGGGGTTGGGGGGGTTGGTGGGGGGGGGTGACGCAGCGCTGACAGCTCGAAATTTAATACGCAATGGCCCAAAGATATGCGTCGGCATGACCAGGCTCGTTTGAAAATAACACCACGTTAAAGCTGAGGTGGCCCATGCTCCAAACATGACGTGAGTCTTATGCAATCGCACAATGAGAGCACGATATTTGGGGAATGTAACCCAATACTCCAAAACCGTTATAGACAAGGTGTTGCCAACGTTCAGAGAGGCAACTGTACAGATGACATGCATTTATAAAGAGCCTTTTCCAAAACAAGAGAGGTCCAAGTGTCACTGAGGGTGAAATCCCTATTTCAAACAGATTTCAGGATGGAGCTGCAAGTGATTGGAAACCTAAACGCATTTTTTGACCATCTTTCACACAATGAATCAACAGCTGAACCACGTCATTTAAATTACACCCAGACTACCATAAAAAAATCACAACATTTAGAAATTTAGATAAGTTTCAGGCTTATTTGAGAGGCAAAAGCATAATCAATGACAAAATTTTCAATTTCAGATTTTTCAAGGTTCTCCTTGCTTCTAGTGGTTTTGTAATCCCTCCATGGAACCAGTCGAAGCCCCTCAAGTGTTCAGTTGTATCTGGTTGAATTACAATGAAACAAGTAACAAGCTCAGTTTGATTAAAATATTATTAAGAACACAAACAGTTTCTTCTCAAAAATATTTAAACATGAATAAGACAAAAGACTTGATGATGCATAAAGAGCATCAGCTGTTTTTTCCACTTGCTCTCCACCTGAGACACAGCAGATATTTGGACTTATTTTAGCAGGAGAAGCAGGTGTAACAGCTAACTATTATAACTGCTCTGCTTCAGCAGTTATTGCAATGCAAAGCAGCAATTACAACTGTGTTTAACAAGTCAAAATGTGGGCTGTTAAAAGCACCGTTCAATGCTTGTTTACTTCCTAATTGTCCCTTTACGTTGGGTGACATTTGGTGCATTTAATGAGAAGTTCCTCTCTTTAAAATCTGACAGAAAAGTTTAAAATCTGACTCTTCAACATCTGGTGGAAAGAGTGAAACTGGAAGAGTGGAAGCTGTTACGGCATCAGATTCATGCCTGTGGCTTTTAAATGACATGTGTGGGTGTCCACATACTTTTGGCCATGTGGTGTGAGTGTGCAAAACTTGTGTGTGTGTGTGTGTGGTTGCAGAGGGTTCAACCTGGACTTCACACCCACTTGTCCTGAGAAAATTTTCACGACTTAAAGGAGATGAAATACTGCCCCTCCTGTTTGTGTCCAATCAGACAGCAGAGGTCTATTCAAAGTGTCATCACTGGCTTAATCCCTGCAGTGTGTGTGTGTGTGTGTGTGTGTGTGTACAGTCATAGATAATAGTTCTGGCCTTCCTGAACACTGTGACAGCACTCAACAGCTGTACGGTGCTCTGCCAAAGCCTCTTCTGTCAATCTCTGCTTTGTTTTTTTATGTCTTTGCTCTTTTTCTGTCTGTCTGTCTCTGTGTCGCTCTGCGTTTTTATCCTTTTCTTCTCTTCTCTCTCTCTTTCTGTCTTTTTTTATAATCTTCTGAATTCTAAGCAAACTATAACAAAAGCACAAAAAGGTATTAGGTGTGTCTTTGTCAGCTTCTTTGTCCTCCCAGTCTTTAAATCCACTGTAATCTAATACAGTACAAGTCCATTAAAAAAAGAAAAAAAAAAATCTTTCCCTTTTCTGCTAAAGATGATAACTTTATTTTTGCTGTTTTTAATTTATGTCTCATGTTTCAGACCAACAGTTTTAAGATAAATCTCTGTCTTTTAGTCTCTTTCAACTGATGTGTCTTTACATGGAGCAAATAAAAAACATGGAGAAAGAAAAGACAAAGACATTTGTCACAGTCAGACAGAGAGCCCAAAACTCGATGAAAGTCCCAAAAATCCAACTCTTGGTGAGGATTTGTAGGTTTTGGACAAAGTAACAGATGACACAGTTACGATGAGTGATCATTTTTGGAAGGTCAGGGTGGGAAGATGAAAAGCTGCATTTTTTACTGAAAACCAAGTTTCAGTGACATTATTTGACCTCAAAAGATTCCCTGCTTAGGGAGGAGTTTGACCAAAAGTACAGGATCTACTGGATTCTTCAAGCACTTCACTTTTCTTGTTGGTGGAAAGTTGCAGCATTTTATTTTAATCACTATTTTAAAAAATCTTCAGCCATAAATCAGGTTGTATTTTGTTCATTGTACTTTGATACATCAGAAGAAACCTTTCCAATAAATGGACCATTGTTCGTTGTTGTTGTACAGCTAAAAATGTACTTTATTCCAAAACATAAGTCAGTGCGTTTGTGGGCTCACGTTCCTTTCGGTCAGAGTGTGACACTGAAACAGAGTCGAGGAGCCACAAATCTACACAAGATGTTTTGACAGTGGAACAGACTGAGCATGCACACAGTTGCCAGATGATGTCACATTGCATTGCTGCAAAAAGTTATGACAGATTGAACTTTGCTGCCAGTGTTGTCGCTCAGCTTCAGGAGGCCTCCAGCGTTAATGCTGTAGTTTAATTCCATCATATATAAACCTGCACATAACACACTCGGTCCAAAAAGTCACAAAAGAGAGGAAGAAAAACACAAACTACAACTGAATGTTCTTCAGCAGTTTAAAAGTTAAGTTCAGGTTGTTGCATAATTGTCTTAAAAAGAGAAACTCTCAGGTTTGAGGTTGTAATCTTTTTATCTCTTCTTCTCTCCCTTTTTCTCACTTTCTCTCTCCGTCTTCCTCAATCTTTTACTCTTCCTCTGTGGTCTCCCTCACTCTTTCTCTCTATATAGCTGTTATCCTGCAGCAGATGGCTGCGCTCTACCACCCCCACTCCCACAATGCACTGGGGCCCCATGTGGGAGTGAAACACAAGCAATAACATGGCCTCTGCATACACACACACCTCACATGTATTACTATATACAGTGACATTAACATATCCATCGGTGGTGTGGTGGATTTCTAATCAAAAGAAAAACATCAACTCCTCTCTATTTTTAAATCCACGAGGGAAATTCATTAGTTTCTTGCAACAACATCCAAAAAGAGGAGATGTTTCCATGCTGCTGTTAGTGAAAACTTGGTTTAACTCTGTTGTGAATCCAAACTCAGTGAAACATTTGTCAAAAATAAGAAGCATTAAATTAAATAACCATCTTGTTGCATATTTAAAGCTGAACGTCCTTATCACTCGTGTTCTGATTACTGAACAACCACCGTGCATTCATGACATGTCTTTTTATGCATTTATGTCTCACTTTCATCCTTGAAAACAATATAATAAATTAAAAGAAACTGCAATAATAAACAAGCCCGAGCCTGCCTGTCTGAGCGGAGGAGGAGCTTTGTCCTTCTCCAGTTGATTCATTTGAATATTTTCAATAATTTAACTTGGGACAAGGTTAAGTAGTCTGTAATTCAAAAGAACACAGGGAACTAACATAAATCTGCATAGCAGAAATGCATTCATTCTGCTAATCATCTCATGACCCTTGAGATTTTTTCCCTTTGACGCCTCCAGACAGAAAATTACAGAACAATCATTTAGGTTGTTTATCAAACAGAAAGAGCAGATTCTTTCACAAACCAAACTTCTTTGTCATAGAAACTGAATTTCTTTGGCTTTTCATCTGTTGCTCAGACTAAACAAGAAATTTGAACAGTTGACCCTCATGCATTTGTCTTCTTTTTTCATGATTTGCAGACTAAATAATTAATTGATTGAACTGAAAAAACAATCGTGAAATGAATTGACGATTAAAATAATCATTCTCGTCCGAGCAGGCGCTTTCTGTGTCTGAGAGACATTAACATCCTGACTGGGCGACACTTCATGTGCAAACAGCTCGGTGCTACTGTACTCTGCGAGCAAAAGTCTGCAGCTTCTCACTTGACTGCACTTTCATAAAGATTTTGTTGTGTTGGAGGGAGCAGCTGTACTTTGATTTGGAAGCAAAGTCCTCACTTGGCATTTTTCTGTCAGACTGGAGGAGGTGAGGGGAGAGAGGGAGGCTTCTCGGTCCAGAGACAGTGACATCAGCGGCGTCTTTGGCGCCACTTATCTCCACAGGATCTCCCAGCTGCCCTGGCATTTCCTGAAACGGGCCACACACTATTAAGCTAAAACGATTCAAGGGACCTTTGAGGAGCTTTTTCTCAGTGAAATCTTGGAGGGACCCCAGAAAGTTCAACGACCTTTTTATTACTTTCTCACACAAACTTGATTTATGGTCTTGAAATAAAAGAAAGAAGGATAATGATGATCATAAATGATGATTGGATGTCAGAATTATGTCCAGCAGTGGTTCTGTTTCTAGCAAAGAAACACATGGTGCAAATATTAACTTGTAGATTCAAATAGATCCACAGATTTCAGAGTGTAATTACCTCGTGTTGATTTATTTAGTCCCACATTTTCTCTGGTGACTGTGGTAAACGTTGTGGTTTTGGTGAAAACATGTTGTCTTAATCACTTAACTTAAAAAGTGCCAATAATAGTTGGTAACCAACATAAAATGTGTTCATCTCTCTAATAACTGAAATTAAAAATAACAATTTTACACATGAACACACTTTTTCTTTTAAAATATTCATTCCTTTTCCTCTATGTTCCAGTTTTACACTGTTAGCTTACAAATAGGGAACATTCCTGCACAAATGCCGCCTGGTTTCATAGCTTGTTGTCATATTTATCAATAATTGTGTTTATATGGAGGTTTCTGCATGAATAGTGATGTGAAGCAGATTTATTTTGTTGCTTTTCTAACAAAATAATGCAATAATTCATCATCTTTCATCATATATTCTGGTCTTATTTGCTCTCGGGTAATAAATCCTAACACACAGCCTGAAAGTATAATGTGCTTTTTGCTTTTAAGTTTTAATATTTTTTGTTTCCAGATGTATCAAACTAACCTTTAAATGTTCAGTATAAGGGTGTAAACAGGTTATCAAACACTGATTCTGGTGCTCATCCTGTCTGCCGTGTCTGTTCGTGTCTAAAATGTATTTTCATGGTCAGATGTTTGTCTTCATAAAGGAGTAATGTGTGAAGTTTTGCAGCAGCTGATGATTCACTTTGTGTTGGCATTTGATGCCTCACAAAATGGTTAAATCGGGAAGGAACAACACATTCTCAGAACCCAAAAGTAATTTCACCCAATGATGATTTGCATCTGCAGTTTCTCATCTGCCACATCTTTGCCTTCATCTGGTAGAAACATCAGGATTGAAACTATCAAAAGTAAAGTTGCACCACCAACCTCAGCATCTTCATGATTTGGGATGGCACAGTCATTCCTCATGTGATAATTTGTAAACGGAAAAAAAAACATTTTAAATTCATTCAAGAAGAGGAAAGATTCTGATATTTTCACTGAGGACAGTCACAAAAAGGGATATTTTAACTGTAACAGCAACCTTGTCTGTAAAAATTGAATCAAACTTCACAAACTTGTATTTTTTTTAAGAGGGTCACTTTGGGATATTG
Source organism: Ctenochaetus hawaiiensis (assembly GCA_029783645.1). NCBI lineage: Eukaryota > Metazoa > Chordata > Actinopteri > Acanthuriformes > Acanthuridae > Ctenochaetus > Ctenochaetus hawaiiensis. The sequence continues at coordinate 1,554,457 of JAPZDY010000017.1, forward strand.
AGACAAGTTCTCCAAATGAAATATGAAACAACACTGTTTGTAAATGCCTTTTCTAATTTAAAAAAAGTTCCTTTTGGTTTAAGGTTCAGAGACCTTCATCAATATGGTTATTACAACAACTTTTAAGACTCAACACTAATGGAACAATGTCTGTAGGAAACAGGAAACAGTTTTATTCTTACGTTGTCTCATCGATCCACCTGAACTTTGTCACTCCAACTTCCTCCTTTGCTCCTGTCGATATTGACACAGGTCTCTGTAACTTTAACAGATGTTGTTTTGGGGCAGTGACGCCTGATCCTGTCGTTTTCCATGGAAGAAGAGTCTCTAAATTCCTTCCATGCGAGACAAGTTGACCCCTGATCAATCACAACTTGCTAAACACTCAAATGTGATTGGACAGTGGCCAAAAAACAGATTTCCTCGATCAGAAATGTCAACAAAAGTGGCGTCAAGAAACCCTTTGTAGATTTTATCAAACTAGTTTGACAAAACTATCTAGATCTGCAGTTGATTTACTTACTTTTTCACTGTTTTCAACCACATCACATGTTCATTAACTACATGATCGCTGCCCACCTTATGCTCTCAGCTTTTAAATCCACGCACATGTTCTATACATTATTCTCTCACCTGTGATTTAACATGCAGGCTCTCAGATGGGAAAGAGAAAGCGTTGTGCAAAGAGCGTGAACAAACAAGATATTTTGTTGTTTAGTTTGGAGGCCATGCAGTCCACATCTGTTGCATTGAGCCATTATCAAACCAATACTCTGAGGTCAGATCCTGCCTTAATACTGATGTAATAGCTGCTGACAACAATAATGAAAATGCTCAGATTATTTGGATAAAAGAGTCGACGTCTGGTAGGGAAAAGGGTAATTTCCCCCTGGTCTTTAGACAGGAAGCTTTAGGTGTTTAGTGCCCTGTTTTGCTGATGGAGTCACCTCAGCTGAACTCGTGTGTTTTAGAGTGCAGCAGTGGGATTCACAGTGCCTCAGAAACAAGCGAGGCGGAGCAGGCAGGGAGGGATGAATGTGTGCGACAAACCGGCTCTATTGAACTTACTTGCTGCATCGAGAGAGCTGCAAGGATACATCACAGGAGGAGCCTTTAATAGTGACACATAAACTACCTCTGTTCGTCTCTTCTCTTGTTTTCTTCCTGGGGCTTGTTTACCGTCGCACATTCTGACACTTTAAATGCTTATTCTGGATCCAATAAACTATGATTAATACTGCATACGAGCCTAAGGTGCTTTAACATGGTTTAAGGATGATTTTCGAACAGGCTTGCGGAAATAATGACACTTAAACTCTTTGCCACATGTCCGTGTTTGTCTCTCCATTAGTGTCACTTTTGAAACTTTACACACATAAACACATCATGAAACGTGAGTCACACACACACGCACAGACACATGACTCTGAACTTCACACATGTGCACACACGTACAGTAATGAACTTTAGCAAGCCAGCTATGCACAGCGAGACAATTCCAACCCCTCACACACTCACACAGCGCTGCCAGCACAGCTTGCCATTAGCCCAGGGTTGTCCGACTCCAGACGATGTTTCCAATCTCTCGCACCATCTGCTCCTCGCCTCAGCGCTACCGAAAGGAGGAAGAGTGCAGCTTCCTCTTCCTCCTCCTCATCCTCCCTACGAGGCTGGCCATCTTGTGTGGAGGTGTGGAAGCTCTGGGACACGATACCCCTGAAAATATTAGTGATTCGAGTGTGATTGCACGTGTAAATGTCTTTACCATGTGTGGTACTGTTTCCCTCATCCTTTGAGATCCATTTTCGAAGCAGCTTTCATTCAAATAAGCAATTTTTCCTCCTATTTTCACAAAAGTATTCAGTGTTAGTCATTGTCATGCTATTGGCACGACAGCCCTCTAAAAGCAGACGACTCACACAATCAATAAAACAATAAGGACACTGAAAACAAAGTACCATTAACATAATAGATATTTGCAGGTAATGGTGCAATAACATCAATAACATTTCCCATTAATTTCCCGGAAATGATGACTTCGATGGATTTTTATTCCTCTGGCAGGAATGTTAAGAAAAGCTTTTAAACTGTCAATATTCACCTGTAACCTATCGACAAAAGTAGCTTTAATGACAATGGTGTTAATAAAAAATGATGCATTTGTTGCACAGGCAGGGCAGGCAGTAAAAGCTTTGTAAATCTGAATAAATAGATGTATATTTATTTGCTGTTGAGCTGCAGAGCTGCAGGCCTCAGCATCCATCCTCTCCCCCCTTCAAGGTTGAGGATTGAGAAATGAGATGGAAGCGTTCTGCGGAATATAAAGCAGAGGACGTGATGCATCGCGCCAAGAGCTGACAGAAATACTACATGAATCATATGTGGTGATATTACACAATGTACTACAGGTCCCTTTCTTTCCATTCCTCCCAAACAGCTCATTTTCACAGCCTCGCTGACATAAAACCGCTTTCGTGTTGCTTTATCGATTTTTCCTTCGGTCATTTTTAAGGAAATTTATTCTTTAAGTCATTTGCAAAGATTTGTAATGACTGTTGGGACTTTAAAAGGTGCATTTCTTTAATTTATAAGGTAAAATCTGCATGTTTTGGTGTGATAAAGTGCCTGCTGATAATACTGAAAACCCAGCTGTCAGCAGTATCACAAGCGATTTGTTTTCATTCTTCTCCTTCTTCTAAATGTCTGATTTCTGTCTCCATGTCTTGAAAAATGAACTCTGCAGAAAAAAGCAAGAGAAGATGTTTCTGAGCTAATACTTCAAGGACAATCTCCTTTGTAATATATCATCGGTGTGTATTCACGACGATCCACTGCAGAGAAGTTTGATTTATATTGTTCACTTTCCCTAAACTCTACATTCAGTCATTGATTTCCTATATTTCCCAGAATGCCTTAAAGCAAACCTTTACAAGACTTGAACCTTATACACATTTTAAAGCAGCCGTCAGACTGTTTTCCTGCACAAATTTCCTTCCCCCAGCAACAACTTCCTCCTCCTCCTGCTTTGGGAAAACCGGCTGCTCCCAGGCCAGCTGAGCACTGTAATCTGTCCAACAGGTCCTGGCTCTGCCCCGGACTCTCGGTCCTCCCAGCCAGTCAGGAACAGAACAGCAGCCAGGAATCACAGGAACAAGCTGATCATTTTTACAGTGAAATTCCTCTTCATCCTGCTGCATCGTGCTTTGCTTTGCTTGATTACAAGATGCCTGAACACTAAAATGCTACAAAACAGCAAAGAGATATTGAGTTGTATCCCTTTCAATGCAAACCTGTGGGGATGTACGCAGTCAGTCTCCAGGGTTAGACCAGTATATGCTGGTCTTTTGCTCAAAAATACAAAAAAAATGACAGAAAAGAAATTCTAGGCAAAGCACCCAAAGTTATTTTTTAATGCTGCAACAATAAATGATCAAATTAAAGGGGTAAAATAGATTAATCTACTTACTTATCCTGTATTCAAATGTTGGAATAATTGGAAATATGTGTTCCTACACTGCCTTTAAGAGTTGGAACAATATCTTGGAAAATTATAAAAGAAATTTGCAAACTTTGACATCTTACATGTGCTTTTTAATGTCTGAGTGAAATGTGATTTTTTTCATACTTTTTCAGTTTCTCTGTTCGCTGCAGATGGTTATAATCAACAGATTTTAAGTACAATAAAAGTGTCAGTCATTGTCAGAACAAAAAATAGTAAGTTTTTGCAGCCCGGTCACCACAAAAGAATTTTGAGTTTCTGTTTTTGCAAACTGCAGATTTAGAAAATTGGAACGTTTCGAATGTTACATTTGATGCAGCTCTGATTGAATGCAGACCTTAATAACCAGTGAGACCAAAGCTGAGATTGCAAAAAGGTCAGTAATTACAACTAGGTGAGTTTAACCACCAACAAGATGTTATCAACTGTGTTTTCAGCCTCAAAATCAGGTATTTTGAGCCAAAACAACATTTTATTTTATACCTTATTTGAGTGTTTTTTGTGCTTTTTAGCCTTATCATATGTTAACCATAGAAGTACTAAGGTTCAACACAAAGAAACATAGAGATTCAACTTGTTTGTACTTTGTGGAAACACTGCCAACACTAAACTGTTGTGATTAGGCTTGAATTTGAGGTGAAGTTGCACATTTTCAGTCTGTCACAAAACAGCACTCACAACATTCACTTTAAGTGATTTCCGTAAAAGAAAGTAGAGTCCTTGAAGGAACAATAAATTATTTTCTAGTGACATGAGAAGCTTTTCAAACATGACTGGAATTTGGAAAGACATCAGGAAGCGTTCGCTCTCTCTTCAGTCCTCTAATTCTTACATCATACATCAGCACTTCCTCCGAGGTGTGAATGTGTTGGTGATATGTTTATATTTGGCTCTTTAAGTTTGTGATTTTTAACTTAAAAATAAAAACTGCTGCTTTGCTCTTTGAGGACAAAATCTGACATTTACCACCAGCGTTTAAATACCTTTCATCAGTGATTCATAAACATAAAGTTCTGACCTTACAAAGAGACGAGGAGTGAAAATCTACAAACAGGGCGTTACCTCATATTTCCATGATTTTCATCCTTCATGTTTGTCTTTTTCTTCTTCTTTTTCTTCTAGAAACAATCTATAAGTGTCTGTATTCTGCATGCAGGATGTCTCCTTTCTCTCCTACTACTTCATTTTTCTTTTTTTCATACAAAATGGTTTGTTTCTCTATCAGCCCCTTTTCAATCCATTTTTCTCTCTTCCATTTTCATTTCCTTCTGATGCAAACTTCACCCTTTTTCCACTCTTTAAGTATTTACCTGCGTCTTAAAGCCATCAGCCACACATATCCGTCTTTGTGAATAATTTATAAATGCAGACCTTCTCTTTCTCTCTTTCTCTTTCAATCTCATTTTCCTCTCTTTTCTTTCTTTAATGAATCTAGACCTTTCTGCCCTTCTCTACTTCTTTTTTTTTTCCCGTCCAGTGAATCACTGCTCTTTCTTCATGGGCGTCTCTCTCTCTCACATTTCTGCTGCTTTAGTCGAGCCTCGTTTTTCTGCTTTGTTGATGGATGCAGACTTTCATTTTCATTTCTGTGCAAACCTGAGTAATTTTCCCCTCTTCCAAGTTCATTCTTTCACTGTCTTCTTGAATGTGCACCTCCATCTCTCATCTTCACTCTTTCTTTAAATAAACTACAATGTTTGTTTTCCTCTTTTAAAACCCTTTTAACTCTTATTTGCCCCCCTGATGCTAAATTTAAAAATTAATATGTTGTGAAATTGATGAAATTGCTGTGTTTTTGGAGGATGGAGTCATGACTATATTAAAAAAAAGCCCTCCTGAATCAATGTTACCTGAACTGGAGCAAAGAGGGGATTTGTGGGGACTTTTTTCAGTGGCGGATTAATCTACATTTAGTGCTCTGGTGATTATTTGGGGCAGCAGGATGGTGTGTGTGGGACTGAATCAAATAAACTACAGCATGTGTGTGTTCAACAGTGTGGCTCACTTATGTGTTTTTAATGGTTTTTGGACAACAATGGAGCTCTACGGCACAAAGGAAGAAGATATATCAGGCTTTGATACGCGGACAATGCTGTTAAAAGGCTCCATTCATTGCTGCTTGGGCTTTTCATGAGAACATGTAGAGTAGATCAGATCCTTTCCATTTTGTTCCAGAGTCACTCATCCTGATGCTATGTACTCTATCTGAATGTGTTGTATCAAGTCTCACCTCGGATGGAACGCTCTGTCCCCGCCTGACCCACCACCACCATACAGCACATTCACCAGCACCCTGCTAGTGTTAAAAGCATGTGTGTGTATGTGTGTGTGTGTGCATTTGTTTTTTGCCTGTCTTTGTATGTGTGTCTCCTCCCACAGTTGCCCCACAGGGTCTAGAAGGTGCTGTAGAGTTGTTTTCTAGGGGTAAAGCCTGATAAAGAGAAAAGTGAATGCACAAAAGGAAACAACTTTGTCTTCAACAACTTACAAATTATATAATCAGAAAAAATTATCACCAAACAATTAAGTTTTGACCGTCTCTTTTAGCTCGCAGCGAGCCCAGAATGTGTGACTCTCTTGTGCAGAAGAGACTGCCAAAAATTTCAGTTTGGTAGCATGAATACACTTTTGCTAATTAGAACTACTTGACTCTGCCTCCAGTTAAAGCTGAAATCTCCAACTTTCACTTGCACTTTGTCGCCCTTTCAGGCACCAAAATGTAACTGAAATGACATGTGAGAAAAGCCTGCTGTTTGTTTGAATCAGGAAAACCTGCACGAGTGTGATACTACAGGCTTATGCTGCTGATTTCAGTGCATGGAGGTACAAACATTGTGTAAAACGTCCAGCATGCTGGCTCTGATCTGGGCACATTTTACCAGGACAGGTGCCAGCACACATGCTGATCAACATTTCTCAGCAAAGCGTCCAACCACAGTGAATGTGACAGTTTCTGTGTTTTATATACTCCGACAACGAGATGATGTATTCATCAACAAACATTGTGGCTGCTAGCTAAAAGTGGGGATGAGAAAGAGTTTTGCCTTTAGCAAATTAAATCACCAAAAAGCTGTATGATCAGTTGACATTATGAGAAAGGGAGGATTCATTTGTCATGGTTACATATGAGATTTTGCATGTCGAAGTAGCAGCATAAAGTTCTTTGCCATGACATACTCCCTGTGTTTTTTACAATCTGAGCTTCTCTGCTCTTGTTTTGATAGCTGGCCCGGCCATGCCTGCATGTTAGTGTTACGGTTATGACAAAAGTCGACCCAGAAGCGAAAACACCAACACAACAGGTAACGACAGCTCAGGGTGAGCTTTATTGACAAAAGCTGATATACAAAACAAAAACCAAGGGGCAGAAACAGCAAAACTAGATGAAGAGAAAACACAAAATAGACTAAAACAAACAACAGGGAAGCTTGTGGAGATCAGGAAGGTTGGAGACGCAGAACCAGACAGACAGAGGGGGAAGACAGAGACTATATACACTAGGAGTAATGAGACACAGGTGAGGTAATTTAAACAGGTGAAACACACACATAATTAAAAAGCCAACAGATAGGAAGTAATAACAGAAGCTTGACAGGAAAAAACAAAATAGAGCAGAAAATAACTTACTGAAATCAAATTAGTAATAACTTCAAAGTCTTCCAGGTTTAAACAAGAAGAGTAATCAGACAGGAACCTCACTCAGCCTCATGACCCTCATCCTGAATTTCAGTGGACCATCCTGGGTGCTGTCATCCCTCACCTGTCCACCAAGTACCCTTAGATCCTGCCCCTCCATGCACACCTGTCCCTCATCACCCTGTTAGCCTCATAACACATATAGCAGCCTGATTACTCAAGTCACTTAGCAGATTGTGTAGGCTGCTTTGTTGCCACAGCTTGTCTGTCATTCCTGCCTTTCACTGCCCTCCTCAACTTGTTCCTTCCTGCCTGCCTGCTGCTTGTTACTTGTTTTTGACCTGCTGGATGTCTCTGGATTTATCTTCTATCAGGCTTTAACACTTCCAGCATTAAAGCATTACTGAAATCAGGCTTAAAGGTCTGATATGTTGGTGACAGAGATAGATAGATAGATAGATAGATAGATAGATAGATAGATGTACATTATTGATCCCAATTTGGGAAACTCCACTGTTGCAGCACTACACAACCAGAATAATACAAACTACACAAGAGTCACTAGAAGGAGTCTTCAAGTGAATTAAGAAAGTGGTATTTACAAGAGAAATAAAACAAATATTTGCAAAACCAAAAGAAAAACAAGCGCATGATGTGCAAATGGCAGTAGTGCAGGAGCAAAGATGTGCAAGGTCGAGAAACCAGTAGTGCACATATTTGCTATTGAGTCATAAGAATGTCCAGAATGTTATCTGTCACAAAGCGGGGAAGAGTTGTAAAGGGTTATGGCTCGTGGCAGGAAGGATTTCCTGAAGCGTTCCTTCAGACAACGAAGCTGTTTGAAGAGGTATCTTCATGTAGAATATAGCGGACATGGAGCATAATATTCTGGGTCAAACATTATTCCTATGATACACTATTCAAGCTAAATAGGAAACCTTCAGAGATATTTTCATCATTAGACAAACATTTGTGGAACAAAATGTCTCTGACTGGCAGAAATACTCTCCACCATCCACCATCCACCATCCATCCATCCTCGGCTGCTCCTCTGCAGTAATTGCTGCACAGGGTGGTTCGGCAGGAGGCTTTTGCTTCCTCTGACTGGGACAGAGGATAAGAGGCGCCAGCTTGCCTTTAGGGCTTTAAGGCTTCCACAAATCTTTCTCTTCTCTGCCTTTGAAATAAGATACCTCCCTCGGTTGACTACAGACCACCAGCAATCACTGACACCGAGGTGTCAGGGACCCCTGCAGAGCAAACTGAGGGGGCTGCAGACCTCTGAGGTGTCAGGTTTGAATGAAATCCTTTTGATGGATGGTGCTAGCAAAATGCAGAGGGATGTAAAGAGAGCTGCTTGCAAGAAAATAAAAAATCTTTCATTTTCAGGTTGGTGTAGAGTGTCAGGGCATGTGGCGGCGCTACATGTCCGCTCGCTGAAATGTGATGTAAAGGACAGAATGCTTCAAGGACAGTGCCTGATGAAATAGGTGAAAATAAGTGGGAAAAAAGTGAGAGAGAGAAATATTGCTGAGAGCTCATCCCCAGATGTGGCCGCCAGCACTGAAACTACCAAAGTGAAGTTGTTTTACACTTGTAGTCTGATGCAAATGATGTCTTATATATAGCTGCTGGTGTTCAGGATACGGCTGCTGCTCCCTCGAGACGATGTTTGGTTTCAGGATCAGGTGAAACACTGACAGGTGTGTGTGCGTGTGTTTTCAGGTATAACTGACACACACACTCAAACTACCACATTTGTCTTTGCTGTCTCGAAGGCTCGATGTCCCAGCTGTCGTCTTCTATGTTACTGCAGTTTGACAGCTGAGTGCAATAAATCTACATTAATTCAACTGGATTACACTGACAATAAATGTGACAAACTTTAAATATAGAATGTATAACTTTTATATTTTCCACTTCAGACATTCTTTAGTCCTCCTGTTTTAGCTAGTCACAATATACTGTATGTCTCTTCTTAAAGAACCAGGTCACATAAATAAGAAAAAAAATCTCATTTTACTACTTGGCTTCAGGTTTATTTGGTGATTTATGAAGAAGCAAAAGAATTTGAGACATTTTTTAATGTTGTTAGTGTCAAAAATCACACTTGAACAACAAGCTAAGGAAAAACCACAGACTTCACTGTGAAGTTATTTATCTAACTAAAAGTTGTCCACAGGAAGAAATACTGCCGTTACCCATCAAAATGCTTTGTATGTGTTCTAAAATTAAGTTAAAAGTAAGACAATACTGTTAATGTTTTTTTTATCACCTTGTAGAAATAAATGCTCTGTTTAGTTGTGTTCAAACACTCAGAAGAGTAAATCACTGAAGAATTGCATTTTTTCTCTAAGCGTCCATCCGTTTGTCAAAATATCAACACCAACATGAAATCATTGCATCATTTAGATCTAGACCATAAACTCAACTTTAACTAAGACTTAACAGTAAAATGTCTAAATGAAGTGGATACATTTTTATAAGAAAGTAAAAAAAACCCATCAAATTTTCCTACCAGGATTTGAACTTCATCTACAAAGTAAAAGCTATTCTTTAAAGAATCTTCAGAAAGAACTTGTTGGGGTCCCAAGACGGTTCCTTGGGGAACTCCCTCGTGCTCTTTCATGAACCTCTGGGCTCAGCAAAGAACCTTTGAAGAAACCCTGCAGAATGTGAAACTATCCAGGATAGACGTTTGGCTTGAGGAGAGGAACAGTTCCATGAAAACAAGCTCCTTCAAGAAAAAAAAAAAATCAATTCTCAGCTTTCTGCTTGAGTTTCTTCAGAGGCAAAGAAGACTTTTTTCTTGTGCTGCGACAAAAACACAATCTTAAAATTTGGAAGGTGTTCCAGTGTTAATCAATTTTGGCTTTTTCTAGTGGAGCAGAGACTAATGAGGACCACATCTGCAGCACCATAGGAACCACTTTTATTATTACTATTGTGTCTGCAGCATCTCTTGAGGACACAACTTGGCTAAGCGTCAGCAGAAATCATTCGACTCCTCTTCTTTTCTTTGCTGTAGCTCCCTGTTTCAGTCTCTTTAATCTGAATGTGCATTGTTGCTGTTGGGTGTGAAACTGCAATTTGCAAAATATCGACATTGTAGAAGCTCAGCCTTGTTTTAAGGTTGATGTCAATGCACTGATTTCATATTCTCTCCTGCTCGTTTCTGCCATTTTTCCTCATTTTTGTGCCTGTTTGTCTTTCATTATCAAATTCATTTTCTGTCACTCTCAATCTATTTCTCACTGTCTTCACAATCTAATTTCCTCTCTTTATTCATCGCACTCATTTTTTTCTGTCTCTTTCTCCATCACACTTCCATAAACCCTTTCAGCCATGTACTATTTTTGCCTCTCTTTTCTTTAAGTAAACCAGGAGTTGCAAAGAAGATGTGAGAACCTATAGTACTTCATTTATTATGCCTCCTCTCTCACGTCCCTCTCAACACAGTGTCAGATTTTTCTCTTTCTTGTCAAAATACAGTAAGCTTAAAAATGATGATTTATTGCTCAATTTCAAAATAGGCTGCAGGAAAGAATATTTAAACTGATACAAAAATCAAGACTTGGTCCATGTACTGAGTTTTAGAAAGACACAAAAAGTTAGTTTTTTGTGTTGTGACATCCTTTGTGAGCTCAGTGTTATGCCTCCTGTTTGCATTTTGCATCTTTCCTCTAACTGCTTCACCCATGTTTCTGCTTTCCCTCCTCTTCCCCAAATATAAAAACTCCCCAGGTCTCCTCCTCTTCTCTCTGTCCTCCTCTTTCTTCATTTATCGGCCTCTTTTTCCCTTTCCTCCTTTCTTTCTTTCACCTTAAGTGTCTCATTAATAACGCTTCAGCTCTCCCTCTCCCCAAGCCTTCATTATCTCAGCGGCTCCAACACCTACGCCGCTGTAATCAATCCAAATTAAAAACTTAAAGTCGACCTAAAATAGAAAGAGTCGGGCGAGTGCGGAGGGATTTGCTTTCCTCAGCGGCCTTTGCAGGAGAAACGCCGGCTGTGTTTTGGTTTTTGCTGTTGTTGTTTTCATTTATTTCTCACTTGGCACCTCAAAGGGAAGGGAACAGTAATTGAAATTAATGTCAGTGTTTGCATGAAACCAGCAGAGGTGTGTCTGTGTGTCTTTGTGTCCAGGTGGGTGTGTTGTGGAGGTGTAGGTCGAACAACAAATACCGAAGAAATACGAGCACCTGTACACGTGCAAACACATAGAAAATCATGCCCACATGTGCATTAACAGATAAACCGTGAGCACACAAATGCACACACTCCTTCTCTGACAGTGATGAAGTGAGAAGTGTGGTGGAGCCTGGCAGAGAGGAGTGATGAACGCGGCCACTGAGACAAGAGGAAACCACCCGGGGGAAGTGTGAGTGTGTTTAAAGGAGAAGGAGAAGAGACAGAGTGTGCATGGAGGAGACCAAAGTCTATAACCTGTGCAAACAATTTGTTTTTGCTTTTTGAACAACTCAGAAAAGGGTCTGTTTAACTATTATGAATGTTGAGCGCGAGGGGAAATAAGATTTGAAAATAGCAAGTATAAAAGCAAGAGTCCAAGTTGAATATATTCAATATTTTTGGCCCATGAGCAGCAGAAATGTTAATTTTCTCCCTGTCACCTTTTATTACCTGAAGCACAGTCTGAGCTGTACTCACCACCACCACAGGAGAACCTCAGGAACACAAAAGTCCTGCTACAGTTAACCCCCCTCTTCCCAGCTGAAGCTTGATGTACGGGCTTTAACGAATAATGTTTTTATAGTATTGACTTATTTTACCAATTGTACCATGTTGACATGTTCAAGTGCTGAATGCAATTTGGTTGGAGGCAACATATTTTTAAGTTTTGGAGTGACAGGGTGGTGGATCGCATCCTAACTCTCATCTGCGGTTAAGGCAACAAGGAGATTTATTTAAATCACATAATATGTCATTTCTGCCACTAGAGGTCTCTAAATCAAAAAACAAAGTTTGATGATGTCATGAAGCAGCATGGGATCATGGGATTTGTTTATTTCCTTGTTTAATACCCTCCAATCTCTGTGACTGACTCAGGCAGAAATGTTCACATATGATAGAGTGTATTAAAGTTATATTAATGTTACGTTTAGTCACAACTGCCAACTTCTTTCCTCACTTGCACTTCCATTGAGATTATTTAGTGTTGGATACATTTGACATAATGTGAGGACAGTACTTTGCTTTGTATATATACATCTTTAAATCTTACAGGTTAGAGAAATATTGTGGTTTTGGTTATACATTAAACATGTTGTGTCTCAAGTCTTTGTATAAAAACCACAAGCTCTTGCTGATCTTAAGTGCTCTCAGTCCCCCCTGAAAAAGTTCAATAATGCAGCAGTCAAGATAAGTGTACGTTGTATTGCACAATAAGATATTTTAGCGTAACATAGAATGTTGTAGCATTTTTTAGCTTTTATAAATACATGTATTAACAACATCACTTTCATCCTGCTTCTGTATATTGGCTAGAAAGCATAATTGTAAGTAAAGTGTGTGTGTGTGTGTGTGTGTGTGTGTGTGTGTGTGCGTGTGTGTTTGTGTGTGCATGACTGTGTCTGTGCTGCGTGACTGTATAAGACAGTCCAGGCAAATGGGAGGGTGAATGCATTATATTGAAGTGTAATGTGTGTGCATGCGTGCGTGTGCAAATCTTTCCAGGAAAAGACTGATTGAATGCAGCATGTACTGTGTGTGTGTGTGTGTATGTGTGTGTGTGTGTGTGTATGTGTTCCTGCCTGCAGACAGGATAATGCACCTGAGGAGTCCAGTCGTCTTTCTGACTGGCTGCAGCTCTCAGCTCGGAGCCAACAGAGGCAGGAAGTACCAGCCACTCTGTACTTTACTTTTCTTTGCTGCCACTTTTGTACATTTGTATTTTTTTAAGTCTTTTACGTTCCCTTATCTTTAAGTATTGAGAACCTGTCCTTCATGTTATGTTAATTAAAATGAGGCCTCTTTTCAGTTTAATTTGTAAATGGCCTCAAACAGTTTTTCTGTTGAAGGTTTAACTTCTTCTTTTTTGATCCTGATGTAAAAAGATTTGCATTCAGAGTTTCACCTTTGTCCTGCTGTAAAAAGATGAACACCGATGAACCTTCAACATTGATTCACTCGATTAATGGATCCAAAAATGTTGTAATTTGTTAAAAAACTTAAGTCAAGCATATTTTAATCTCACTTGTTGCAATAAGCTGCTTTCACAGACGACCTATATGTCTGTTTTTCTGAGCTATTTTGAGTAAAGTTTTAGAGCAGAAAATGTTTTAGGGATCTGGAACAACAGCAGTCAACTTATAGTTTTGGTTTCCGTTCCTAAGAGCAAAAGAGTTCAGTTCTTTCAAATTTTGCTGTTGTCAAAGTCTCATAAAGGGTCATTGGAAGATTTTTAGTCCAGTGTGCAAATTTTTAATTCGTCTTCAGTTTAAGATTTTTGACCAAAATCTCCTCTGTTGTTGCACTCAACATATAAAATTAACAATCAAACAGGAAGGAGTCCATTGAGGCAGTGGAATGGAGATTGATTCCTTTATGTGCAAGAACACAAGGTTATTTTAAGTTTAGTGCATCTTTAAAAGAAAGATTTTGGTTTGAGACAGAGAATCAGGTCATTCTGTAAAATGCAGCAAATCACTGGAACAAAAGTACTTAAGGCAGGTTGTAGGGGAGCTGTTTGACCTGAGAAGTAAATTACTGCACTTAATTATGAGACCTCTCAGTGCCAGAGCCATATTTTCATGCTAATGTTTTGGTATTGGAGGGTTGCAGGTTGAACCATCAGGCGCCAGAACAGAGGCTTCGTCCTCCACAACAATCCTCCTCATCTACCTGGAGTGCCCTCGGTGCTCAGACAGCATTAATTGCATTTGGACTCGAGTCAGAGCATCGTCTCTGAGCTAAAGAGCAGTGCAGCAGTCTGCCTCGCTGCGCCCAGACTTCCCTCTCTCTGTTTCTTTTTGTCTCTCTTATGTAATTAAGCAAATGTGGTTACCATGAAATGACTCCCTGAGCTCCCAAAATAGAAAGGAGGTGTCAATCGAGGAAACGTACATAAGCCGCCTGTGGAGAAAGAGCTGCCCAGGATAGGATTAACACATCAAAACAGTATTGTTAAGGCCATAACACCTCATCTGCAGATGTTTTTCTCTCCACAGGATGAAGAACAGAAGGTGTCTGGTTCCTTTTCTCTCACTGACATCTATGGAGTGGATGTGTTTGACATGACAAAATGAGGTTTAAAGGGCATTTTAGGCTTTCACTTAGCTGCACAAAAGGGAAACGAGCTCCTACACGGCGGTTACATGGTCTTACATCCAGATTCAGACTGAAGGCACGCTGCAACTGGGTTTTTTTATGATGCCAAGTGAAGCAACTAGAGCTTATAATGCAACCAGCGCTGAGGCTTTTGTTTGAATACTCACACTTTGTTATGTTTACACCCAGTGTTCACACTTGATCCCCTTAAACAGAGACTTTTGGAAATGCAGCATGTCTGGGTTGAAGCTTAAAAGGATGGGAATGGGGACTTTTGGAAACAGTGACACACAGACACACGTTGTTTCCTGATAAGAGCCTAATTGGGTCTTATCAGTCACAAGGTCTCCTTTACTGATTCATCATGGCCTTGTCACGCAAGCCTTTTCCAGAAAATATTAATTAACGATGAGCCTTGACGACTAGAAGTTAATTCAACAAGGATAAGGATTGTCTGCACACACATGTCCTGGTACATTAATAATCATGTGAAAATGTTTTTAGAAGTGTTAATCCAGATGGAGAATATTTCTGATTCAATGCTTATTTTTTTTGTTTTAAACTTTATTAATTGAAAGTATAACGATGTTGCCTAACTGACTGCATTTCAGGAATGTGAGTGGACACATGATGTGGAGATGACATTTCTTCACATCCAAAGAGGGATGCCAGCACAATGCAGCAGTTTCCCCTGATGGTGCACTGAAGCGGGTGAGTTGTAGTTTATTTTAACACATTTTTTTCTTCTTGGAAAAGAGATAAAACAGCCTCTCCCACTGGGAAAATCACTGTCATGATTTTGGGAACTGTGTCCTCACATGTCCTTCAGTTAATCCTTTTACTGCATGGAAACACACGCATTTTGCAACATCATTCTCATTTATGAATTTCAAGGTATTAAAGGTCAGATTGTGGAGAAACTCATCAGTGTTTATGGCTTTTTAGTTTTAATTTTTTTGAGGGGAGAGATTCAAACCAGCGACCTTGGGGCACAAAGATGAGAGAACCAGAAAACCAAGAGAAAGCATCATGAAATAAACAAGTCTGTTCGGTTCCCTGAATGTGTCATTCAGAGTACACGAGGGAGATATGCCGAACTTTTGACCTTCATATAAGTAAACACTTTGTTAGAAAATAGAAAAAAGATGAAAAGCTTCAGTCGACCCTTAAGAAAAAGAGCAGAAAGATTCATAAACAATCTTTCTTACAATGTGATGAAATCCTTTAAAAACTTCCTGCATGTGCTGTGAAAACGGGTTGCTTCTTGAGGTTGAAAGTTCATTTTTGATAGTGGAAACAGCAAGTGGATGGTACTGTGAGTTATGGAGCTTTCAATAGAGACATATCTAATTGAAAAAAATGGTTTTAAAAATGTGATTTTTCTGCATCTGCAGAAGAAGATTATGCTGTGCTTTTGAGAAATGCAGGACGTTATAAGCATTAAATTACACAGTAAAATATAAAAACAAAAAAAAAAACCCAAAACAGCAGAGCAGACATTTCACACACACACCACACACTTCCACGCAGACTGCCTGGATCCAGTTTCATTAGCAGACAGCTGCTGTGAAAATCTGATGACTTCATGTGCACCGATTTTACAATCAACACATGGTGCAATGAAAAGTAATTGTATTTCACTCTCTGTGCGAAGATGGAGAAAGAGTAAGACGAGCGGCAGCCACACTGAAGGAGCCTGAAGTCTATTTATGTGTATGTTATGCAACACATATTCTATATAATCAGCAACTGCATTACCTTTAAAGTACCTGTGTGCTCCTCACTGAGCCCCTTGCTGTCATTTTTCTGCAGTAACCTGATTTCTTAAATGTCATTTTAACAAGAGCTCCAGTTTTGGTAATTGGGGCAAGAGCTTTGATACACCTGGTGAGTGCAGCCTGATTTCTGCTGGAGGAACAAAACTTCTGGGTTTTTTCCTTCTTTCTCTTCATGCTACTAACTCTGATATATTCATCTGTGTAATCCTACTTATATCCTCAAAGGATATCAAAGAAAATTCTATAACTTTACATTTCTCTAAGGTAAAGTGAGGACTGAAACCCCCCTCATAATGAACACTAATGTTAAGCTTATATGCTGTGCTTCTTTAAGTTGGGACCCATAATTTGCATGTCATTATGAATCCCACTGCTGTTCCTGGCAAGAGCTGACCCACTTTGCATTTGATTGGTCGTCTTCTAGGTAGGTTTAGGCATTATGCGTGGGACTGGTTCACGTTAGGGTAAGAGTAGCAGGGTTAGCCAATCAGAGGAAACATAGGATGGGTTTTGCAAAGAAAAGCAGTGGGATTTATAATAATACAGAAATTCCTGAAGTCTCTGCTGGTTGCCAGGCAACTGATCTGGATCAAGAAATAGTCCAGCACATACCCCCACCCCATAAAACATCACTGTGTAGTTTTAACACTTTGGTTTTAGTAAAGAATAACAAATAAGTTGCATGTTAATTTGCATGTAAAACAAGCTGGCTGTTTGCCTGTTTTCAGTGTTTCCAGTGTTAATGCTACAGTGTTAATGCTAAGCTATGCCAGTTAGCTTCATGTAAAGACAAAGTCACCTTATTATACTCCTTGCAAGAAAATACATAGTGGTGTTTCCCAAAATGTTGACCCTTAGACAGCATGCAAACCTATAGAAATATGCTGCTGCACTCACAAAGTACATACTGTTCCTAAAAAAGCAGTGTAATTTCAGTGTATAGTTGGATTTAGAGTGAAACCAGCTCTTTTTCCTGCACCATATTAACACCCCTCCTCCTCCCCCTCTGTAATATCTAACTCCCCTCTTTCCTTCCTGCTGTGAATGTTATGCATCATTGCAGAAAACATATCTCATGTGTCCTTGCAGCTCTCAGACTCAGACTTTTCATTTCCATTTGCACGCGCCCCGCAGCCCTCTGGGAAGGACCTTGTTATCTGACAAGCCGGTGTGGAGGACGACACGACACGCACACCCTGAAAGGTGAAGACACAGGAGGGCCGGGGGGCTGTTTCACCTATTTCACCAGCTTTATTACAATTCTGTTTGCCTTTTTGATTTCTATTTCTACCTTTAATTTTCTGGACTGGTCACACATTTGCACTGAGATTCTCAGAATACAGCTGAACTCTTGAACTCGAATATGAATTTATTGGTGACCTGAATAAGATATGTGGCAATTTTAAATATCTTTGCAGATTAAAATAATGTCCATGCAGTGAGTTGCAGTGTGTTTGTTTTAGTTAGCAGAGAGAATTTGAATGGCAATAAGTTTTAAGCTTCAATTTGAAGCAATGCCAGTTTTATATTTCAGTGATCGCAGAAAACAATCCATCACTCAACTTAAAAATTATTTTTCTTATGGTTATGCCCCTTAAAATGTCATATTTCGAGTGTGCTGACTTACATCTGTGCGAGGTTTATCACAAGGGATGGTCTTGTTATGATGCAGCGTATCATATTTGCAATGAGTTTATGTGTGCTTTTATGTCTTTTTTAATAAAAAATGAACCAAGATTTGCATGTTATCTCACTAACAACTGATTTTAAGACCCTTAAATTCCTGGATCTCCATGAATAAGAGTCAACCTCTTACCATCACCAATATAAGCATTAAATAAAGTAAGTGACAAACAGAGGAATACCAGGAAGGAACGATGAATAAAACATGTGACTTGAAGCTGGGTTTGTGTGTTCGGTCAGATCCATTTGTGGAGGTTGGAGGGGTTTCAGCTCAGTGGTACAGATCGATGTTTGCTGGAGTGTCTGAGAGCACAGGGATCCTTTTGTTGGCTCAAAAAGCTCCTCGCTCTCTCTCGGCCTTTCATCTTTCATTTGGGCTCGGGACATTGATTGAGTGAGCGGGGAGCCATTGACATCAAACCTGGGCACTGTCTTTTATTCCGTCTAGTTTCAATGAGGCATTTGCAGGTACTCCAGTCGTCGGGTTGCCAAGATACAATGCAGGATTTACTTCAAAAGGCGGGATTATTTATCATATATGTCAGGAGGAAAATGTCCTTCAGCAAATGTGGAAGGAGGATTTATAGTTACAAACATCAAAGGGCAATCTATAAGAAGGAATATTCAGCAAACAAGTGGTCCTGTCAGACAAAGGTTTGCTGCTTATTAAGACGAGATCTGCTTGGGGAAAGTTTTAACGAAACCTCTTCGTGGTATCACTGAGCAAGGCATTTTACCCTTTAAATACCACTCTGTGGTTGTACTGCAGGGTGTGGGCTAAGTTTAAGTTATGAAGCCCTTTTCTGCATAAATTAAACAGGATTAGGAAAAAATGTTATATTATGTAAGTGTCATTAATTTAAGGAAGGCAGTGTTGGTCTGCTGTTTGTTGCAAGTTTCCCAGAGGATGTATCCTGCTAAGGTTGGTTGGCCCCTGACTGTTCATTAAGCGCCACCATGAGGCTGTCCCCCTAGTGGAGACAAAGTGATACAGTTCACTAATGTGTGTCCTTAAAATTGACCATATATTAAATTTTTACTAAATATGCTAAATGGTGGATTTCCGAAGACGGAGACACTCCTCTGTGACACCAGTGAACATCCAGGGAACAGACATTGAGCTGGTGACATCTCACAAGTACCTGGGTGTTCACCTGAACAATAGACCGGACTGGACAGATAACACCACTGTACTTTATAAGAAGGGCCAGAGCAGACTCTACCTGCTCAGAAAACTGAGGTCTGTTGGAGTGCAGGGGGCACTCCTGCAGACCTTCTATGACACCGTGGTGGCATCAGCCATCTTTTATGGGGTCGTCAGCTGGGGCAGCAGCATCTCGGTGGCAGACAGGAGGAAGCAAACTCATAAAGAAGGCCAGCTCTGTCCTGGGAAGCCCCCTTGACCCGGTGGAGGTGGTGGGAGAGAGGAGAATGGTGGCTAAGCTGTCTTCTCTGATGAACAACGACTCCCACCCTATGAAAGACACCCTGACAGCACTGGAGAGCTCCATCAGTGATAGACTCCTTCACCCCAAGTGTGTGAAGAAGCGATATTGTTGGTCCTTCCTCCCAGCAGCTGTCAGACTTCACAACAAGCACTGCTCCCAGTAAAACTCACCCCCGCCAACCTGGACATTTCAACACACTGCACGTTAATGCCCAATACTCTATAATATTATTAGTATTAGTATTTCATGTGTACTAATAATTTCATTTATGTGCAAAATCCATGTATATTATTCCAATTTCATCGGTGCATCTGAATACTACCACTTCATACCGTCACCTTTGTAAATATTGTACAATTTCTTTTTTATATTTTGTACTTATTATTTATTGTTCTTTATTCTTATTGCTGCTCTTTTACATTCTGTCTTTTACTGTCCACTTGCTGCTGCAATAATGCAAATTTCCCCATTGTGGGACTAATAAAGGAATATCTTATCTTATCTTAAATATGAATGTAATACTAAATCTAAGTCACTCAATAAAACATCTTAAATATTATTCCAGGATTTATGACTTTTTGCATACAGCTGTTGCCTGGGTCTGCCATTGATGAACACCATATAATTCTGTATATCTGTGAACTAAAAGCTGACTGATCAGGTAAATTTGGTCAATTTGGTCAGCTACTATGGCTGATTTTTTGATCCACTGTGCGACTGTAGAAATAAATTCCTCCAAAACTTAAGTTTTAATGCAAACTTAATAAAAATAACTGCCCATAATCTCACTTAAAGCAATGAATTAGCCCATTATTAGACGCTATTTCATTGCGCTTCTTCTTAAAATCAAGAAGAGATGCTGTTCTCTGTTTTATCACATGATAAACTCAAGCACAGAGCATCAGCTTAATGTGTTAAACATGGAGAGTTCACTCAAGGTCATTATGAACAAACATGTTGCTCTGTCAGCAGCTCTGAATCAAAAATCCATCTCCAGATGTTTACGTTGACACGCTGTCAACCTGATGAATTTGTTTGCGCGCACGTCTTCATTAGGCTCTGCTTAAACTTTAACCAATCAAATTGCTCCCTCAATTGTGAGCCTTATTGGAGGATTGATTATAATTAGACTTGCTTGATGGGAAGTTAATATCCGTCAATTATGCAAGAGGCAACAGAATAACAAAGATAAAACACCGCTCATCGTTATTCCCCTGCTGATGATTTGTTTGGAGCGGAGGATGACAGAGACTCCAGGCTGGCCTCAATCTGTCTTCAAGAAGAACTAGATTTGAATATTAAATACTTTTTAAAAAAAAAAAAAAAACAGATCTCTCTGGGGAGGGCTGCTTTAATAATGCGTACCCTCTTAAAGCATCTGCTTCTTTTATACAGTAACTTGCATTTACAATGGGAGCATTCAAGAACAGGGAGAATTATAAGCTGTGATACCTCGTTTATCCTCCTTCAATCAATATCTAATCAAATAACTGCTTTTAACAAAGTTTTCAGCTGCTGCAAGTGTGTTTTTATTTGAAAATAGAGGCATCTGTTATTCAAAAAAAAATTCTACAAGCACAAAAAAAAAAAATCTACAAGCACTACAAAAAAGAAAAAGAGGGAGATGAATACACTTGTAAATTTTTGGTACCTACTTTGCTCCAGGTTAAACAAAGAACTACTGTACTGTCAGTTATTAGGAATAAAAATAATCATTCACACTGACAAGAAGTCAGGGACGAGTGTGATGCTGTAAGGAGGGAGATTATTATGACAGAGTCCTCCAGGAGAAATAAAAGAAGAAGAGAAATTGTTAGCTTGCACTGAGTGTTGGCCTCAGGTCCTCCAGAATCACCTGTTCTGTGCGAGCGGCTGCAAAAGAAACAAAGCAAATCAGCAGAGAGAGATGGAGGCAGCAGGAAGCTGAAGTTTCACTCATTTTTTCACATCCAAACCAAAACTTGAGACTTCCATAAAGTTTCCAGGGCTTCAAATAGTTTCTTAGCATGAATGCAGAGGAGAGTGAAAGTTTTTTTCTTTAATTATTGTGTTCATATAAAAGAAAATATCCGGCCATATTTGCTTAAAACCCAGCCAAGGTGGTTCAGGCATATCTGAGGGGTCATGAGAAAGAATAAAAACAAAATTCTCTTGTATGACTTTGAGTAATTTAGATGAAAACTTTGTCAGATTTAGTCTTTCTGGCCTCTAAAAGTTTTTTGAATGAAACAGTTTTGGAAGGGAAAATCAGTTTAGTTAAACTTCTCAGTACTTCGACAGATTGAACCTGAAAAAGTGCTTAATTTTTAGGGAAAACAACAAGAAAAAAGAATGGATCCACTAAACTAAAAGGAAACTTTTTACTTCACATTACTTTTTATGTTAATATTAAACATCTATGTTAAACATTACCATTACTCTGGAAAAGAATCAACTTTTTACTTTACTACATTTGGTAAATACCTCTATCAGCCACTTAAATACAGGGAAGAAAGAAAGAAGAAAGGAAGCCCCACCTGTTTTTTGTCCATGATGTAATGGTGCAGGAGCAAAACCCAGAACAAGAGGTAGCTTACAGTAACAACAGCTGGACGCATCTGATTATATTTTTATACCAAAATCTAAAAACCAGTCACATGATGACATGCTAACAGTGCCTCTAGAAAAACAAAGAGGCCTCCACTTTTGAAATCTCCTTGTTTCGCCTCCACAAGCTCACTGAAGTCAATAACATGTAGAATAAAATGTGCTCAGCTCATCATGAGGAGGAGGAGCCACACACAGACCACTGGACCAGACCACAACAGGACATTGTTTGTGACACCCAAACCGAGTTTTTTAACAAGATGTTAAGCTGTTTTCATGCCATGCCATTTTTAAAGAGACAGAGAGACATTTTTGAGCTGTCACTGTGGTGACAGAACAGCTATAGATGCCAAAACAAGATCTTTACCTGAGTCTACACAAGTGTTCATCTACTTTAATCTAACCAGGCAAAACCCACAAAGTTTTCACATCATAATATTAAAAAACTGCAGCAAAACCTTTCAAGATAGAGTGAATGTAAAGAGTCAGTAATATTCCATGATTTGCAGAAACATACAACGCCAACATTTTACTCTGCAACTTGGATTGATTTTTCAATTAATTAATTAAACGCTTTTATATTGAAAAGGAAAGTTTGAAATCAGTTTCCACTGCCAGCTGAGACCAAAACAAGTCGGTCAGATGTTAGAGGAGTCACTGACAGACTGAGACTGCAGGTGAAGGCATGCAAACGTGAGAAAGCCACAGTGTGAAAACGCCTGTGGTCGACTTAATACACTGCAAAATATGGCGATAAGCATGCGGCATTCACAGCGAGCCGGTGGGTCGGGCTGATTACTCCCTGCAGACCACAAGACAACAACACGGGTGGACTCCAACAGCTGCAAACACCCTGTACCAGGCGGCAGGATGGACGCTCCACTTGTTCCTGCTTGAGAGGTAATTCATAACCTTTACAATAAAGCTCTTTTATCAACTCATTTCACACATCCTTGATGGCTTTGTGTTCCCTGCATTTACATCTTTTTAATCTTCTCACAGCAGCATCTTTGAGAACCTTGTCATAAAGGTCAAAGGTCATTGCAGCTGTGTGGTGATACGGTGTGAATGGTTAAAACAAAATGAGAGGAATACTGCCCGCACATACACACACTTTTGACTGTCATCTGTGTGTATGTGTGTGTGTGTGTGTGTGTTGGCCATAAATATAGCTGTGGGATTCCTCCCCTTTGGCCAACCTGATTACTGAGATCAAAACAGCACAGCTGAGGAAAGGTAAAAGTGTGTGTGTGCATACATATATGTGTGTGTGGGTGTGAGTGATATGTACTTCTATCTTTCTGAGGTCATATTGAGAGTTTTAGACATGAAAACAAGCACTTCTTTCATGTTTAGACCAATTTTAAATAAATAAAGTTGAAAGAAAAAGAAAAAACTAGAGAAATTGTACAAAGTTAATGAGTTTTCTTTGTCTTTAATGACTCTGTGGCTATCTGGGAAACTGCCTCCTGCTCATACAAAATGTTAGATAAAACAAAGTCAAAATATATTTTAATAATTTGCATAATCATTTAAAAGCTGTCAAAGTGGCACCATATTAACAAACTAAGTCCTACTCAAATAAACACTTTTTTTCTGCAGTAATCTGTGCATGAGAAATCTGATTTCCGTGATCAGAAACCCGATAATTCTCAGCCGTGCTCACACAACTGGGTGTGTTGTTTTACATGTCAATGCACACACATATGGAGGACAACTTAAATTATGTAAAGTAGATCTGTGACAGCTCAAAAGTAGAGTAAAGGAAATTTGCATGCAGCAATGCATTTTTGTCTTCAGACCAGTTAATCCAAAGTCTGACTTTAACTGGAACTGACAGTCATCTCTACAACTCTAAATATAAGTTGTATAACCTGATTTCTGCAAGTTACCTCTTCTTTTATGTGTTCGCAAAGGTACTGAATTTCCTTTTCAGACTGAAACTGTACTTCTCGCTCCGCCCTTCTCAGCTGTCAGTCATATAACTGATGTCCTTAAGGCCTGTAAATTTAATCTGAGACTGTTGATCAGAGTGTTTCTGAACATTCAGCTCCTTTGTCCTTCCTCTGCCTCCAGGTTGTTATTGCAGGCTTACATGATACGCCCACAGGAGATGAAATATGCTCCAAAACATCAGAGTGTGCCTGTAAAGCCAAGTTCAAAGAAAACAGGGGCTGAAGGCTAAAAAATGCAAACTACGGTGAATTTTTTTTGTTGCATTAACATCATTAAAGATACTCATTGCAGCTTTTAGATGTCCACATTTGGCATCTGCACTTATGTTTCCCTGATTCCAACAGGCTTCAACCTGGAGCTCAAGCCAAAAGCCAGACAGGCGCCACACACCAGCACACACACACTCAGTGCCGCTGGTCTGAGGCCAGCTTCCAGCACTCCCTGTTTGTGCCAGCACTGTCATCGCCGCTCCAAACATGCTGCTTGATAACGCCGGAGAGAGACACAGAGAGCTGCTGCCAGCGCGGTATCTGATCTAACTATCGCTTCATGCTATTAAACCACAGCGATCATCTTCTGTAGGAACCTGGCACGCGTGTTGGAGGGAAGGTGGGGGAGGGCATGTAAGTCATAGGGTTATTCGATTAGGCTCCGCCCACCACAGATGCTTTATTGATTTAGTCCTGCAGCACCTCCAGAAGGCTCAGCAGTGAGTCTTATTATTTCACTTAATAATCTGTGACAATTTTATACAAGAAAGTGTCTGTTTTGCTCCATTTTACAGCACTGAAAGAAACATAAAAGATGACCTTTAATACTTGTTTTGTTTAATTGAGGAAGAAAATTATGACAATTCTCAAAAAAAACAAGCTTTTAAGAGACTTTTAATACAGAGAAAGGCCATTAAAACACATTAAACCTTTAAATAGTGCTGTGGGTGATTTCAGACACACTGAGGTCTGAGAAAGTTACAACAACAACCAATAAGTTTGCTTTTTTAACTGTATAACATATTTCATTTATTTAACAGCTCACTTAAATTGTCTTGTTTTATTAAGCTAACAATGTTTTTTAAGCCATGCCCATAGTTCTGTAGTTAAAAACACCAAATACCTGACAATTTTTTTAAAGTAATTTATTTTTTGCTTTTAAAAAGTCATTTTGAAGATAATTAGAGCAAAAAGTGTCGTAATCTGCCTTCAAAACAGAGCATATGTATGTTTGTGTAATTACAGAACGTTAACTGCTCCTAAAGGTTGTTAAAAATCTCAAAACTATTCCAGAGGACATGATCTGGTGTCCCCAATGGCAGTTATGTAGGTTTATAGGCAAATGCTTTTAGACTCAAAAGCATCAAGGTGGTGAAAGTCATTACATTAGTCATCAATATGCATTTATCAAACATTTTGTGAGTTTTATAGATAAACTGCTCTTTGTTCATGGTTTTTTATTTCATTGCTAATTTGCATTTGAGACTAATGCTGTTTTCAGGGCTTAATTTTGATGTCTGGTTGAACTCAGAAGCTGTTTATGCTGCATGGAAAACATTTTGTTTCTTAATTCTGTCTTGAACAAAAGTAACTTTGGCACTTACAGCGCCACCTACATTCATGTTTTCCTTAAATTACTTAAATAAACTTGTGCTGTTCTGTCTAAATGATGTTAAAATAGGAAATCAAGCCGAGTCAACCAAACTCCGAACATGTCACACACACACACACGGACACACACACACACAGGCACACACACAGTGTTTGATTGATAGCTCATCGCTGGTGTGAAGAAGCCTGATAGCTCTAATCAATCCACACTGTCTCACAAAAAAAGACGTCAACTGAAATGACTAATCCTGATGACTGGACTGGACTGCAAACTATTCTCAGCACTGACCTAAGGATACAGCTAATCCTCTTTCCTTTTACGAATCAAATGTATGATATTTTTGCACCTTTGCTGTCTTCATCTGTGTGCGACCTTGTTTTTTTTTTCTGCTCCTGTCAGTGCGATCCTCCTGCTGCAGCTTCCCCTCACATCATTAAAGTTTTATGACTCGATTTTTGCATGTTTCTGAGTATTTGACAGGAGAAATACAGATGTTTTGTTGCTGATATTGAGCTGCATGTTCAGTTTAACTGCACACCAACAAACACACACACGCACACAAACACGCACACACACACACACACACACACACTAATTTGGTTGACTCTAATACCAGGCTCTGACACTCTCTTGTGAACACAATGTACTTTCTTAAAGGGCGGGTGACGCGAATCATGTCACTGTGTGTGTGTGTATGTTTTTATATATGTGTGTGTGCAGCAAGTAAGTGGTGATATCTGGTTCACCTTCTCCCAACTGAAAGGAGATGAGAAACAATCCATCTGTCTATCAAACACTCAAACACAAAGCACTGATCCCTGAAAGATTAGATGTTGTCATCACTGCCACTGTTAAGACAGCATTTCCCATCAGCCCAATTATTTCTCTTTTAGCCCTAGAGAGGAAAAACATATTTCAAAGTTTCTGCTCAGTGTGTCATTTTTCCATGACCTGCTGTCCCAGAAATCTTTGTGTCCATGTTGTCACGATCACAGTAAACAAAACTTTGTTTTCCAGTGGCTTTTAAAAAGAGATGACGGTGGAGAAATGCTACATCTATGTGCGCTTATGAAGATTTTTGTCTTACTTAACATTTAAATAGTTTAAATTTTTGCAAGAAATATGCTTCCTGTTTACAGCCCCTTATCAGCAACATGTCCTCATACCTAAACAAGAGAATAGATTGATTGCTTAAGACTCTCAAAACAACATATTTAACTTTGGAGGGTTCAGTGAGGCATACCGGACCTTTGTTGCCACATGTTAACATTGTGAAACCGTTTATGTTTAGGCACAAGTTCAGGTCAAAACTAGACTTTTATAAAGCTGTTTATCATGTCATCTGCACAGAGACTTCAGCAGAGTCATTGCATCATGGCTGTTTCTGGGAATTTTCCAACATTTCAGTGAACTTTTGACCAGCAAGTGTTGCCCTTCACATCCCAGCTGTGACCTTTTGCTTTTGGGAAACTCTTTATTTGCACGTCGAAATTTCATTTGCACTTATGTTGGATGCTAAGAAGGATTTCTTTTTTAAGATTTTTTTGGCATTTTTGCTGAATATTCAGAGTCCACACATACAAGAAGAGTAGATCAGGAGCATGACACGAAACAAAGTTCCCCTCAGCTGAGAGTCAAGCCACGGGTGCTGCTATTATTTAAAATGGGTTTTAACTGCACGGCTGCTGGGGCTTCCTGCTCAGCTGCATCTCTAAATGCCCTTTTTTTGTGCAGTGACAAGAAATTTAATGTAATCTAATCTGACAACAGTGCTTTTAGTCACCAGTGAGAGGAGCTCAAATGCTAAAAGCGACTGATTTGGTCAATGACAGTGGTGACTCAGCTTGTTTGTTCATGAAACGAACGCCTCTAGAAGCTCTTTGTTGACACACTGTGAAGAGAACAAAAGTCATTTTTCAGCCACAAAATGCAAATGAAATTAAAAACCTTGAACAGATAAAAAACATCAGATAGTAGTCAATATATGCACTTTCTTTCAAATATTGCAGGTGAGAAAGCCTGTAGCAGATGCATCTTTCTCTTTCAGCTGAGAATATTGTTAAACTAATGCAGTTTCAATAGAGAACATATTTTTGATGGATGATCTTCTATTTGTTATTCTGTGATAAAGCTCCGACTGTCAACAAGGAAAGGCTTGTTCTGCATGCTGCCTTGATTTTTTGTTAATGGTGCACAGTTAACAGTTGTAACTGATGGTTTTCATGATACAGAAGCCAAATTTAACTATTTTTTTCATCTGTAATGTTGATTTCTTCCATAAAGCTCAGTTCAAATTAAGAAAAATCAAAGTCCTGAAGTCATGTCAGGACTCTCTTCTTATCCCACACGTCACTGTGGAAGGTTTGGACACGATTCGACCTTGTGACCTCTGTTCCCGAGGTAAGCGTGTGTCACTCTGAGCCAATTCCCACATGTTCAACTCTGCGACAAACGCGGCTGTAGAAGCTTGTGTCAGTGAGCAGGGGATTGGCCTGTGGTGATGTAATGTACCTGATGAATGCATCCGGTTCCTCCTCCTCCTTCCTCCTCCTCCTCCTCCTCCTCCTCCTCCTCCTCCTCCTCCACCTCCTCCTCCTCCTACTCGTCCAGGCAGCCGGCCAGGCAGCATGAGCTCATACGTCCTTGGGAAAAAAAAAAGGGGTTGCGGGGCATCTTTCATTCTTAAGTAGCCCCTTGACAAATGAAATGGGACTGAGGCACTTTTTTTCATAACACTTCAGAGAATAAGAGCACTGCTCTGTAGGACTACATTTACATCACTGTGTTCAGTGAGACTCTTTCAAATGCAACAGTGGGAATAAAGCTGCAATTCCTGCAGCATTTGTGAACAATAATAACTAAAGACAGTGAGGAATAAAAGAAAAATCCACCAAGAAAATCCCATAGGCCTAAGATCCGTTTCTACTCACCTTATGAAGAATAAACCACATCAAATCTCACAGTGATTTTACTTCAGTTTGTCCAAGTGATTCCTTTTCAGCTCATGTGGGACCGCAGTTGTCGTCAATTAACACTTTTCATGTGTTATTTCTGCATATTGAGGTACACTGTCAAAAAATGCACATCCAATACTAAATGCCAAACTACAAAAATACCTAATTTACTTTAAACAAAAGGGGAAATCTTTTCAGTGAGGCAATATGTTAACACATTTTTTGGTGAGGTTTATGAAAATTAAATTATTTCATGCATTAATTTCCAGAAAATTAAACTGGCCTGGGAAGAAGACTCATCTCAGCCAGCCAGCAGATTTTTTTTGCTCTTTTGTTTTTGTAAAATAAAATTTGAAAGCTAATTATTGACCTGCATAAATGGTGAATAAATTTAATTTGTCCGGAAGGTGTTCAGATATTTCTATCAATATTTATATTTATGCTGACCTTGACACTTCAGAGAGATATTGAATGATGAATTTACATTATTTTTTCCACAAAATAGTTTAAATTACAAACAGAAATAAGATTAATACAGAACTGCTTTAACAGCCAGTAATTTATGTAAACAGAAACAGAATGGCAACACATTAAAGCTAATTTAAATCAGTTATTTCACCTGATTGGGATTGAGGCCATAATTAGTTAAACACTGACATCTGGTGTCTGAATATTCAAACTACACCATAACAAATATCATATTGAAAATGAGTGCAAACATCAGCTCAGATACCATGCCATTAAAGTAACAAAAATTATAAAATTGATAGCAGCAAAATAACATCAGATGCTTTTCTAATTTTACACAAAAAAATGCGCGTCATTTTTAAATCACCACTCTTAAATAAATGAAAGAATGTGTGATGAAATGCCAGCACCTAGTGGACAAATTAAATATGACCGGCTGTTGAGTATTAATAAGTATGCGCTCAGTTGAAGCTTAAAATATAATGGTTTGATAAAGAAAAATGTTTTTTGTTTGTTTATTATTTTTCTATCATATATATATTATTAAACGGCACAGTTAGCCCAGCGTCTGGTCACGCACACTGCTGACGCACGTGCAGGTGTAGCAGGTGTGCGGACCTGTCAATCAAGGCACTGTCAAACGTTAGGGGGAACATCGACGACCTTTTTTCAAATAAAGTCGAATTTTATCAAGTCCGTCGTCATTTCTAAATTAGACAGAGCCTGTTCATAGAAACAGATACGTTCCGGTGTTCGGTGAGTTGTTTTTAAATGACTGTTTTCCGTTAAATTGTTTATTTTTACCTCTTTTACAATGACGATACTTTAAAAGTTAGCTATAGCTAACTTACATTTAGCTAGCTTACATTTGGATTACCTGTACCCAAACAGGGCACTTAACCGAACAAACAACTGCATAAATTGATGTCATTAGCTTAAAACAGTTTGTAGTTCCTCTGAGTTTCATAACTAAAACAAGAATTATTAAAGTTACCGTGGAAGTAATGGCTGTCAAACTGTCAATCTGTGGTTGTAAAGTAATGTAGGTCTTGCATCAGTAGTATTACGCCATTTAAATAAAGTAACGTTAGACCAAGCCACGAAAGTATTGTTTAAGTTTAATAATTTTCGAAGTAAAAGTGCTCCTTATGTAGTAAAATTGCTTCAGTCCTTGTGTACAAATGAAAGGGGTTTGTTTTTACCAATAATGGTTCTTACATTGTAGCGCTGGTGAGCTAATTTGAACTCATTTACGAGTTA
Organism: Ctenochaetus hawaiiensis; assembly: GCA_029783645.1. Lineage (NCBI taxonomy): Eukaryota > Metazoa > Chordata > Actinopteri > Acanthuriformes > Acanthuridae > Ctenochaetus > Ctenochaetus hawaiiensis. Next base: position 1,584,614 of record JAPZDY010000017.1, read on the forward strand.
AAAGTGATTTAATTAACTAAAAATGCACATTTAAGGAGCTTATAATGTTTTTGTGTGGGATCTGAATCTGTACTGTTAACCTGTCAAATATCATAGAGGTAGCAAAGATAGAAAATACTCAGCTTTCTAAGAACTTTTCTCAAGTACAGCAGTGGTATAACTGTACCTTGTTATGTCAAGCACTGCAATTAAATTAGTTATTATCTCGTCATTTTTGCATGTAACTTACATATATTTATTTATTTTATTTTCTCACCTGTTAAATAGAAATATAAATTCCTTTACAAATGTGCTCTTAACCCTTAAATATATAGCATAATTTTTATATAATTTATTTTTATTCTACTGTGTATATAAAAACGTATAGTTGGCCTTTCTTTTGGAGAACCTTGAAGAAGTCAGTGGTCTGAATCTTAGTTGATCACAAGAATAACATCAACATACTTTAAAATATATGGTCAAGTACAGTGTGTGCCTTTTAAATAAAGTTATGAAACATTCTTAACAACAAACTGGTGAAAGTTCATACAAACATTAAGTTGCTGTCGAAAGCAAAATGTACAATGTCACACTAATGTTTAAAATAGTTTTATAGTTTTTTTTATAATTTTATAGTTTAAATGTTTTTGCATGCACTGATCCAGACTGACTTTGTAATAATATTCTGCAATTTTTTTTATTTTTGTAATGTTTATATTCAGTGCTTTGATATTTAAGCTCCTCTGTTAGTACAAACTGACTAGGAGTAAGTTGTTTGGCACTCATGACAAGGCCAGTGATTGATGAGATGTGAAGGAAATTGATTGAGCATCTCATATATATCAGCCTCTTCTTCTCTCTTTTTTCAGCTGCTGTGCTCCAAAACAACACCACAGAAGAAGAGAGAACAGGTAAACATTTTGATACATTAACCCAGCCTAACTTCATGCATACGATACAAATGCAGCAGATTTCAGCAGATATCAGATTCTATATGTTATTTTTTTAAAATTACGTTGTTGTTTTCCTTGAATCCTGATTCATTTTTTTTTATATCTTAGGTCTTATTTTAAAAATGTAATCCTGGTATTAGATATGTGATGTTTTCTACAAGAAAATACCTGAAATCAAGCTTGAGAAATAAACAAGTTGACCTTTTTTTTCCTTTTAAACAAGGTCAAGACAAATAAGTCATTTTAGCTCACAGTAGAAAAAGTATTTTATAGAAATGGGTGCAATTTAAACATATTCACTTTCATGAGCAGTTACTGCTTGTTTGAAGAGATATTAAAATTGAAAATATTATAAAAATGCAGCAAAGAAACTTAAATTAAGACTTCTCTTTCCCTGCAATAACACACTAAATAATTGTGAGAGACTACAAGTTCTGACTTCTGAAAAACTGTCAGTTCCTGCATCTACAAAAATCTAGCAAATGTAATCTAAGATATGAATAGAGGAGGGCTTTATCTGGCTTCAGTTTTGTCTTGTTTACTTTAATTTTTCTATTTCAAGGCAGCAAATAATCATCTTCTCTTTGTTTTTCTGTAATGTAACTAATATAATATCTGTTTGTTTAAGAGGGGAAACCCTGACTGAGATGTTGGATCTGAGTGCCACATTATACATGTAATAACAGTTTAAGGATACAATCCATCACTGCTGTCCTATGTCACATCAGTCAGCGGAGGAAGGGGGGAAAAAAGAGGTTGATCCGTCTCTCCGGGTCATCCTTTTTCAGCGTATTAGATGACAAATAATTGGTCATTCATCAATAACAATGGATGAAAGCTGAAATGATTTATTGCCTTTACAACAAAAAATGGGCTGGCCCTCAATGATGATTGGGCTCTGTGGTCAGTCAAGCAGAGAGGAGAATGGGGAAAAGGAGGGAGGTAGATAAAAAAAAGAAGAGGGAAAGGAGACAGAGGGGAGATTGAAAGACTGAGAAAGATGGCAGAGAAGGAAAGAAGAGAAAGGTGAAAGGAGCAAGATTTTAAAAGGTAATAATAGATAAAAAAATAATGAATATGTAGAGAGAGTGGAAAGAGAAACAGGAACAGTGATAAGCTGAAGAGGTATGAAGGGAGGAGGGGAAGGGAAAAATAAGGAGCAGGACCAGAGAAAGATCTAAAAAAAAAACAAAAAACAAGAAATTGACCTTAATTCTCCATCACTGTTTTGAACCTGTTTCCAATAGAAATTCACTTGTTGCAATAATTTTGTTAGAGCACAGTGAAATTCAAAACAGCTATGCGGTACAGGATCAGTTGATTTGACACCCTCAGCGTTCGCCAGATGTTTAGAAAGGCAAAACAGTCAAGGTGCAGGATTGAGGAAATGTGCCAGTCAGGCTATGTGTCTGGTTTAAATTGCAGCTTTTCCACAAAGCCGACACAAACAAAGCTGTGAAATACATGAGTGACACATCCTGACACATCTTTGTGGGCTGATGAGCACTCTGTGGAGCTTTCTACTAACAACAATAGATATTGGTGTTTGTGTAAACTAGGGGACAAGAAATTCAAGCATTTTGAGTCAGGTGACAACAAAGGAGACAGGGCTGAAGTGATTTAGTGATTTAATAAACAAAAAAGCCAACAAGCAGATGACTTCAATAAAAATAAGGCAGGCAGTAGTCTTATTTTTTAAGCACCCAGGTACAGAAAACATACTTGATAAACAGCTTCTGTGTGCCGCTTTTAAGTCATTAATTTGAATTTCTTGGGCTTGGTTTTTATTTCATACTTCTGTAAACTCAGTAAGCACTTTAGAAAAGCAAATCTGCATTAAGCTCCAGTTGTTTTTTCAGTGGCACACAAACTTCTCCAATAGCTGGCTCCATTATAACTTTTCCACTTATTTACTCCTGGCTGCTCTGCCATTGACCACCTTTCAAGTCATGATTGATCTCCCTAACCAGGTAATCCAGCTCAGTGGCAGGATGTGAACACACTGCAATCCTTTTATTGATGGCCTGAGTGAAACACAGATTCCTGCCTGATTACCACCTTACTGCAATACTGACAGAGGCCTCTCCATCTTCTGCTATCAGAGCTCATCCTCTGGGCCTCTGCTGTGTCCTGAGACATGTTTAGGGTTAAAGCTGAAACTAAAATAGGAAAGTTTCAATATAAGTATCCACCAGCAAACTTCAGTTCACCCTGAATAGTCTTGTCAGGGAGAATTTAATGGGGATTCATGGTAAAAAATCCTAAAATGTTGTAAAACTTTAAAGATTGAAACATTTTAGGCATTATGTGATCCTTTTTTTAAATTTTATTTT
>JAPZDY010000017.1:1587978-1599777 GCA_029783645.1 Ctenochaetus hawaiiensis
TTTTAGGCATTATGTGATCCTTTTTTAAATTTTATTTTACTTCTGTGTCTGCTGACCTCTAGGTCACTGGTGGGAGTCAGTGACATTTCTGTTGAGTTTCTGATCAGAAAATAAGTGCGTTGGCAGCCATAAGCTTTAGAAACTATGAGAACAGAAACATCGTGCATATTCAGAAAAAGACGAAGTAAACTTGAATTTTAAGTGCCTTCAGTTAAACCAACTTCTAAACTACAGCAGAGGGGAAAGGCTATCAACCAATGTACTAATTATTAATTTACAATATGCATATTACAAATGTAACCTGAGAGGAATAAAGTGTCTCTGACAATCAAGTCAAGAGATTTAGATTTTAAGTGTAGGAAAAATCCAAATACATGTGATCATTGAGGGGCATTTTTCTTCAAATATTCTAAATGCAGAAACAAGTGAGTGCATGATGTTACATAACAGTGAATCATATTGTTTGAGAAGCTCTTGCAGTATTTATTATGACAGTCAAGCCTTCTGCAAGGTGATGATCAGGTTGAGAATTGATTATTGAAGGGATAATAAACAGTTTTCTTATACATTCAGTTCAGTTTTGCATGACTTTAACATGCTTTGATGTAATTATTGAATGTAATTTGATGTAATGTTTTCATCCACAGAATATGGCTGTGTTGCTGTTAATGGACAGAAGTTATGATCCATTTTGTGACTCATATGTAAGTAACATAACAGTTCTGCTCTTCACTAACAGCTCTCTGAAAGTGTCACTTTGGCTTGTTGATAATAAAAAACAGTGAATACATATCTGACATACATTTCTAATAATATTACTGGTTGCTACAGATGATTCTCTTTCCTTCTTATTACTCTCTTAACTGTGGTTGTAATCAAACTGTCAGCTGACATGTTTATAACAAAACTAAACACCATGCGAAAAGTTGCCCAGAGGTGTCTGGAAACATTTGAAATTATTTGTGGACAAAAATGGGGATGCGATCCAAAAAAAATCCTAGAGTTTTTCAGTTGAGTGTTGTATTTTTTTATTTCATGTATTTTTATCAGTGGAAAAATAACATTAAAAAAGTTGTAGAGACATTTGCACAAAGTCTGATTGAAAATGCGTGTCAGGTATTTTTGTTTTTAAGGAGACAAAACAAAAAGAAACACCTACCGTTTTGTAGATTAATGGTATTGGAGCAGCTTCCTTCCTTCTAAAAGTCAGGGAGATACATTTCCTTTCCTTGTTAATTTGTCAAAGTACTTAACAAACAGATAGAGGCGGAGTGAAAGCACCTCAGTTCACCTCAGAGCATTTTTTCATCACTGTTTTTTTTATCACAACAGCTACTTCATCTGAGCAGAGCACTTGACCGGCCCATGTGTCACACTTATCAAAAGTCATCATCTCTGCGTTTATCTGGCCGCTGGCCGAGCTGGCACGTCTTCAGTCACCAAACAAACTGGATTCTCAATCTGCCAAAGCCTCGTCCAAATCAATAGATCCGGTTACAGTAAGACGCTGATTATCTTGTCATCTCAGAAGGAATTAAAGCCAGGCTCGCTCAGTAGCTATTTCGTTGCATTTTGGGAAAGCTGACAGACACTTGGAGCTCTGTTGTGGATGGTGGTTGGTTACTTAGGTAGGGGTTCAGTTTGGAGAAAGAGTGATAGAAGATTGTTTTACAACTGTCGAGAGAGGTGGCTGATGAATCAGAAATTTGAGAGACTTCACTTAACTTCTTTCCTCCAATCCTTGAACTCTCATTTTACCTCCTTTATCCACTTCTCAGTGCTTTACTTCCTTCTCCCTGTACTTTTAAATCATCTAGTTCCCACTTTCTTCCTTCTCTTCTTCTTGTTTTTATTGATTCACCCTCACCTTTACCTTTTTTGTCTTCTTCCATCTTTTAGTATTCTCTCTTGTCCAGATATTTAACTTATTTTCTGGATGTCTTCAAATATTTTTACTCATCCAGCTCTTGGTTTTCCAGGCAGGTTGAGTTCAGGGCCTCTGGACTTGGTTATAGATACTAAAACATACAAGAAGCTTCCTTTAGGGAGCATGAATTTAATAACAGCCCAGGCTGCAAGTGCTGCAAGCATTTGGCTACCGTTGTGCTCCTCTTTTGTTCAAGTCCATCTTTTAGGCCTAAGCTTTGATTTTAACATAATCATTCCAGTCCCTCCTCCACCTTCCTTACCTCCTCAGTCCTTTGATCATTATTTTAGACTTGTAATACCTCCGCTGCCACACTGTTTTAATCATTGAGTAATTGATTTAATCAGTCAAAAGAATAATGAACATAGCTGAAATAGTGCAGCTTATTGTGGATACATATATAAATATATATATGCATATTGTTACTCTTAGATTTTAAAATGTTGTTATTTTGTCCTTATGTAAAACAGCATCAAACTTAGTTTTATGAAAAATGAAAAGGTTTCACTTGTAAATAGATCTTGACTTTAGATTTTTGTCACAAGTCTAGAAGTAGTATGCTTATATAATTGTCCTCTTCCAGACGAAGGATTTCAAAAAACAAAATAAATAACACCAATGTTTATCCATTAAAAAACAAAAGGCAAAACTCAGGCAGATTAAAAAAATTTAATATAAAGTGAAAAGAATGATTAGTTAACAATATTAACACTCAAATTAAAGTCTTAATGTATTTTGTTTCCCTCCTCCTTGATTGGAATAAACATGTTCATGAACATGACTGTGAAACGTTGGTGTTATCACCTTATTTTTCCTCTCTCCTCCCACTCTTGTCTCCTCCCTCCTTCCCTCCTCTGTCCTCGCCTCCACTGCCCCCGATGTCATTTGGACTTCCTTGCAGATCACGGTCTCCTCTCTTCTGCATCTCTGACTTCTGTAATTCTGTTCACTCTCCCCTTCCTGAGTAATTGAAGTAATTTCCCACCTTGGCTATGATGAATGTGTCCCGCGCTCACGCCTTGCCCTTCTACTTTAGCCGGCCTAATTAAAGAAAACATTCCATGATTGCCTATTTTTCCTCGAGCGTGACAACCTATTATTCTCCCCAGCACCTGATTAGAGAGTTATTATGCTTAGATTTAGATTGATTTAACCGGGCAGCCTAATAAAAGACTACTTGGGCTTTGATTTAAAGTGGGGGAATTGCAGGTTTTGGAGCCAGTCACGGTGTGTAATTGTTATTACTGGTTCATGATATGGGCTGAGTTGCGGGGAGGGGAGTTCTCGAAATTGAATTAGAAAATTAGAAGGTCACTTGGCGTACAACAGGTGACATTTTGGGACATTCTTGCCACAATAGAGCTGTCAGGAGGAGGGACGTTCAGGCACAGATTTGTCCAGAATGATAAATCACATCCATCATGGCCTGCAGAAACTGACATATTTCTATCAAAGCAAGATTAATCTCTCCATCAAAAGCAGCAATGCGGCTCATTATTATCCCAGAGAATTGGATGCAAAATGGGTGAATTGACTGGTGTTTGTGTTGTGGTGCTCTGCAGTGAGTTTGTACTGTCTCAACAGAAGCTAAATTGGAGGATACAGTCACATAACCCAGCTGCTTGAGTGCTTTTTGGAAAAAAAATTTACAGTTTTGTTATGCAGCAGTCCTTGCATCTTAATTGTGCTGAATGAAGCTTTTGTAGGTTGGTTCTTCAATCCCTTTTTTGATGTTTTGTTGTAGTTGAACGGATCAAAGCTTCAAGCTGCTTTTTATTAAGATTATGTGATCACATTTGGTGGCTCATTGTGTCAGAAAAGTTCAAAAAATTCCAGTGTGAACATAGTTTGTGGAGGAACATGAACACATCGTCCATAATTTTAATAAAGCCATTCATTTAAACCAAGACTGCTTATAGAATTGGATTAAGTAGGTCATTCAAAGAGGGTACAACCTAAATGGCTTTAATACCTTTTAAAGCTAAAATGCATAATTTAATTTACCCAGTGGACATGGAAATAAACGGAAAATAATGAAAATAATTTCAGATGTTTTAACTGAATACTTAAGGCAAGACTTAAGACTTAAGTAATAAAACCAGTGCCTCATTAACACTTACATTTACACTTACACTTTACACTTACAGTGTTTTTGTAAAATCATATTTCAGACAATAATTTACAGTTCAGAAGAATCTCTAGTCAGAAAATATTCTATGTATGTTTTAAAGGCCTCAAAATGTATTAAATGTAAAAATAATACTAATATACTAAAAATACATTAAACATTAAAAATAGATACTAAATTTAATCCAGTTTTTAAGAAGATGTTTGTGCTGACACTTCCGTCCTAAAATGATCATACACAGGTCAAAGGTCACAGTCAGCCACACATCAGTAACACTCAACAAAATATTTAAAGCGTAACCTCACAGTTAAAGATACCTGTAACTGGTACTTGCCATCCTATTTAACCCTCAAAACACTGCGATTATATTCCTGTTAACTCAAAAAAAGACATTTTAAAAGTGGTCTTGAATATACTAGATTGGTAACATCTGTTTTGAACCCCTGAAAAGCTGAATGATGACTGGTCCTCTGCGTGGCCTCGCTCAGATCTAGTTAGCATAACTGCACGCAGTGACGCGGCTGAGCAGCACTTTGATGAATGGCACGATTAGAGGTAAAATGAACAATTTGACTTAGGCCACGCCATGAAAGCACGGAGGCTTTACACTCGCTGTCAAAGGGGCGAATCAGGTCCATCTTTCATGTGTGAAATCCAGCAGTGTCACAGTGAGCTCTGTGTGAGTTGTCTTTGACGTGTATTCACTGTTGGGATTATTGGCAGTCACTTCTTCACTGTCACTGTGAGTAATGGCTACATACTGTAGTACAGCTTATAACTGCATGGATGGATTGATAAATGAATAGATGAAAAGACTGATGGGTAGATTCGTAGATGCTGTAGGTGAATGAATAGATACTTCAAATAGATTATGTTGGAAATAAATAAATATGGATTAAATGATGAAACAAATCCATCGATTAGTTTTTCAAACACTGTCAGTCTGATGGAAGCATGAAAAAGGGAGTGGTCAAAGTTAAAAAATGTCAGTCCTGTCGATGAATGTGTCAAAATTGCTCTTGACATGTCCATTAGACTGAGTATGATTTGAAATATGTTGCGTGGGCATGTAAACATTTTTTTTCATCACGCCTACTTCAAGAAAAGATTTAGAATGATGACAGTTCAAGGGTCACATTGACAGTATGTTGCTTCATCATGCCCCACATGTCTTTGCTGTACAGAAGATGAGAGGCAGATTTATTTAATTATTACATATGGTCAGGAATGTTGCACAGCATTTTGCATTCATGGGTAAAAATAAAGTTCTAGCAGACTTAGTTTGTTTTGTAAGAAACAGAAATATACTGCATTTCCAGGGTAACATTTAATGAGAGAAAATAAGAGTTTGATGAGAGAAAATTAAGAGTTCCTAGAGTTAATAACCTGGTTGCAAAAACAACCAGTAACAACAACAGTCAGAGCAAAAAATCTGCAAAACTCACACTGAAAGTGGCAATTATTCCTTCCCACTTCAATTGATTAAATGGCAAATTTTATTTTGTTTTATTTTATCTTTTTTTTATTTTATTTATTTTATTTATTTATTTTACAAATGTGGAAATAATAGAAATCTGAAGAAGTCAGACTGTTGAAATTAAACCATAAGAAAACTTTCTAAGAGTTAGCTTTACTCTTAAACCACAACAATAACACCTCTTTCCTGTCTGATTGGATCAATCAAACAAGGTCTCTTTACAGCTGTTTTCCTGTTATATTAGTAAAAGAAACTTCTGATTTGCTACAAAAACAAAAGAACAATATAATGTCTTTAGTATTTACCCAGAGTATGAACAATAAAAAAGTGAAGCTCACTGCACAAATTATCTCAACAGGTGAGAGGGGCTGAGGAGCAGGTTTTTGGTCCTAACCAGAGCAGGTAAAAAGCTTGGCCAGCCAGCATTTCCAAAGTTCTGTTTCCAAAATTTCCAGTCTGGAGCCCATTTCATGCTCCTTCTCAGACCACTTCTGCAGCTTCTCCTTCAGCATTTACTGGAGCAGCTTGATGATTTTCTGCATAAGGTCTATCTCATCCTGACACTCTATAGGGATGCTGTACAGCAGCTCCTCTGTTTTCTTCAGGGTAGCTATGGGTTTGTTGATCAACTTCTTCTGGCGCCTCACCAGATTCATGCAGAAGACCTGGTCGTCTTCTGATTTCTCTTGCATCCCTAGTAGTTGTGCTTCTGGCTGAAGTGCTTTCATTTGTGACTTGTTCACTACCAAGTCATTTTCACTGAGTTCAAGCTGATGTTTCAGGGCCAGTTCTTCATTTTTCGTTCTGAGGGCCTTTGCAGTATTTGCAGAGTATATCTTGGTGCTCGGATCACCAGCAAAACCCAGCAGCACATTTGCTTGTTGCTTCTTCAGCTTCTCCACTCCCATATCCGCTTCAAGCTTCTGACTGGCAACTGTGTTGATCAGGTCATGCCTTATCACTCGCAGCTGAGTCCTCATATCTGTGATCATCAGCTGTGCAGCTTCTAGTGTACAATTAGACTGAAGCTGCTTGAGCTGAGCGTCTCTCAGTTGATGTCTATAGAGAGCATTTTCATTCGTCATGAGTTTTGTCGTACCCTCTTTCTAAACAAAAAAATTCAACCTGACAGACAAAGTCGTTTTGTGTTTGCGGCTTCCAGTTCTTTGTTTGTCTGGGCCTCCATATTTATTCTCTTCTCTTTTTACTGTACTTTCAAGTTGAAGAATTCAGCCTCCATGCTAGTAAAACTGCTGACTGAGCTAACAGTATTAAACACCAGTTAAGTTCTTTTAGTATTCCATGTGCAGAGTGTCCCCCCCCCCCCAAATTAACAAGCATTTCAAAACATAAAATTAATAAAAAAAAATAGTTCTGGTACAGAAACTGATGAAGTTGGATAGTCAGGCTAAAAATAAAAACATTAGACCTTAAAACTTCTCAGAATGTACTAAATGATCAGTTATTTCAGATTAATAATACAAAACATAGTTATTTGATCGGAAATCAGTAATTAGAAAGAGATATGTGCATTGTGCATTTGTTGCTCACAAATAATATTACTTTGCATTTTCATTCATTGTGTTCTTCATTCTTACATTTTGTCTTATAAAATCACTCTTGTTTCAGTTAATGTGCACCAGCCATGTGAGGTTTCACTGAGAAAAAATGTTTTTAAGTCACCTTTCTTTTACATATTTCCAATTTTATGTCCAGCTGTCTGTTGTGTTTGACTGAGTTTGTTTTTTGAATTCTAAAGGTGTGTAGATATGAATCTCCATTGTTAAGATACATTTAAATCGTCCTATATTGATCAAAACTGACAAATATTTTAAACATGGATCCATAAGTGTAACATTTTCACTTTTTTTATGAAAATAATGTTCAACTCAGAGAATCCCTTATTTTATTTCTGGTAATATTTCGTTTCATTTTGTCTCCTGCTACTTATTGAATAAATCATAAATAGTACATCAGGACAGAACTTTTCTTGTATGTAAAATATCAGATATGACTCCACAGAAAGTTAATAATTATAACACAGAACAGTCTTAATATTCCTTTGCTGTCGTATTCGTACATGTTTTTCTCACCTCGCTGTCTGTGGCTCTGGCTGACAGTAATGTGACAGACCTGGTCACATTAATCCACAGTTTATTTGTCACAGTGGTTATTAAAGCTGTCTGCCACCTGGCAACAGAATGAATGGGAGGAAAATTGTGCACAGATAGATCCTCCATTTGTCCAGTCAAGCAGCAAATATAGACCTGAAGTGGCAGAACATGAGTGGAGTGAGATATGGAAGGAAGGCGGGAGGATGGCAGAGAAAAAAAGAGGGAGCAGAAATGAGAACAGTGGAGACAGAAGAAGTAGAGGGTGGATCTGGACAACGGGGAAAGATGAGTGGAGGAGGAGGGTGAAGGAGGAAAATCAGTAAGAGAAAAACGATGTAGGGAGAGCAGATTTCATACAGTGAGGCAGCTCCATGGGTGTTATGTAATGCATCAAAGCCCAGTAAATATGCGGCAGAAAGTATTAAAAAGAGACATTGTTTAAGAAATGTAAATAATTGAAAATAAATAAATACAGATTAGATAGGAATGTAAGTACAACTAATAGGTGGATAAAAATTAGAGCTCATGTTTTAATGAGTCAGTGATTGAAAAATGTTATACCATTTGGAAATTTCATTAATAGATATATTGAAAAGCAGCAGAACTTTGCTTCCTTTGCAAAAGTCTAGATCACTGCAGAGATCAGAAAGTAGGTCTGTGGTGAGGCTGATATAGATTGAGATGCAATGACATTAAAGGGAGCAAAGGATCAAGTTTAAAGTAGGGATAGAAAGATGTAGAAAAATGGGAAAAGAGATAGGAATGCAAAAACATAGTGGGATCATTAAGCAGAGAGAAAGGTTGAGGAAGGAGGAGAGCGTTGGATGGGATGAAGGAATCTGAAAAAAAGAGGATTGAGTTGGAAAGAGAAGAAATGTACATGAAAATAAATGCAGGAGAGCGGAAAAGCATGAAAAGGAGGGAGAGAGGAATAAGAACAAATTAAATGGTATAGTGAGAGACGCAGGAAAGAAATTAAAGTAAATGACACTGAAGTAAAAGAGAGAGAGAGAGAGAGAGAGAACTCATATCTGCATGATGTTTATTACATCTTGGATAAATGAGATGTTGCAGCAGCTGGCTGGACGATAAAGCTAAACATTAAAAATAAAGAGATGATTTCTTTAGAGGATTAATAGCACTCTGAAGTCATTGCTGATCACTCACTGAAGACTTCATTATTCCAATTAATGGGCCCCTCCGCTACTTGACCTGACCGTCAGAATTAGTGGCAAGGAACCTTTAAGTCAGATGGATGAACTGCCACAGCCTTGCCGGCTAATTGGCAGCCACAATCAAGAGCGAATATGTATCAGGAGAAGAAGAAGAGCCTGAATATATTAGCAGAATAAGAGAAGAAGAAGAAAAATGAGGCTGTACGCAACATGGCAGCACCAACTGTCTGGATGTCAGTGGTGGAAAAATGGTGATGGTGGGAAGAGATGGAAGAAAAAATGATTAAGAAATCAAAGAGCGCAACGCTAATGTTTTTGAGAAGTTGATCAGAGTTTTGAGTGTCATATCCATTTTTATTTTCTACATTTATGAACATGAACTACCATGGCTGCATTCAAAATCATAACCCTAATAAATCTGTGTATTTCCTAATTTAATGTGAGCATCTTGGATAAAATTCATCTACTTTGGCAACAGGATGATGACGCTTTCAGAAGATTGAGCTTATGCAAACCAGAACATCTGGAAAACACCAATAATTGTCAGTTATTGTCATTTATTAGTGAATGCTTAATGAAATTCACAGTTTTTATGGGCTCACCTACAAATTGGTTGGTAAATGACAAGATTTATATATTTTTGTTTGTAAAGGACACATTATGATGCAGCCTAGTACCATGTCAATATGTTACACTGTCAGAAAATTTAATCTGTTGGATCTGTTTACAGGGGGATGAATTTTCAATATTTTTGTGACACTCACACAATTTCCAAGTGGAAAATTTGTGTCCATGTACCTAAATCCTACAGATTAAACTTTCCAACTATTTCACAAACTGTTATGATATTTGGTTAGATTACGATGGCCATATTAACTTGTTTATGATTAACTTGAAGAAAAGTGTGTATGTAATGGGTAAAAAAAAAGTAAGAACAAAGGCTTGGGAACTCTGATAGCAAAGGAGTGGTTACCTATAGATTGAAACCTTGACTCTGGGAAAGCCAGAAGGGCTTAACATGAGGATCTAAATCTATGAACAAGCACATATAGGGTCAGTATCTCTGCTGCTGGCTAGGGACCAATCTTAAAATCAATCTTAAAATCTTAAAATCAATTTTAAATCGAACAGGCGGTCATATGACAGTTGAAAGAAATGTTTTGGCACTAAGCTGGTCCCAGTTTTAACATACTGTATTATTGCTTAATATTCTCATGTGGTCAGTCCATAGACATTGGTGTTTGTGTTGTTTTCAGTAGTGCATACAGATGATGAGCCTGTCAGATGCATTGCGAGATTTTATATGAGAATACTAAAAAACACACACCTGCTGTGACAGTTAGACCACGTCTCTGTCTGAAGAGATGTGTAGGTGTGTAGTCGATACAGTGTGGGTTGTGCATTCAGGGCCCCTTGGGGGCTCCACAGAGTGGAGATGAACAGGGCCCAGGTGAGTCGTGCTGCGTGCAGACGCAAGCTTGTTTTCCGCTAAAGCAAACACAACCAATGGCCTCCCTGTGTCTTTCCATCGATTTTCTCTTTCATGGAAGTGGAGGGAAGAAGAGGGATAAAAAATGGTGGTGTGCTCTCCTTCTCATGCATCAGACAAGTCGGGCATAAAATAGTTCGTTTGGATGGGTGATCATGAACTGGCAGCAATGGGGGAAGTTTACCAGAGCTAAATGGATGCCCAGACTCCACTTTTTATCTACCTCCCACCTCGCATTACAGCCGTAATTTATGGTAATAATATTGCTTGAAATGGTGGGGGGGAAGCAGATGAGAAATAGTCCTCCTTCTTGCAGCGTGTTTACATTGCCTATATGATGGTGGGGAAAACAGGACTCTTAGCGCTGCAGGGGGGGAAACTGCATCTCCTCGGGCTGATTAGAAAAGGTGATTCATCCGAGGTTGGACACAGTTTCAGTAAGCTTTAGCTTTCATTAGAGGCATTGCTCCAATCAATGCTCAGAGGTCCTTTTTTACTGTTCCCCAGTTCATGTATGTTATGCTGTTAACCTCTGCTGACTTTATGTTGGTATGCTGGTGGTGTGGTCATCAGGCCTTGACTGTTTCTTCTTCTTCTTTGTACCTCTTTGTAAAGCTGCAGATGACCTCACATACAGTTGAAAAAGACCAAGATGTGAAGGTGCAGTACATAATGTTTTATGCTTTTATCAGTTTAAAGTTGTTGGAAACTCTAGTTGAAGGTGCTTGGTGATGAAACACATAAGTTTGTCTTGTTTTGAGCAGCCCACAAAATCGCCTGAATACACACATCTCCCCCGTCTTTTGCTATAAATAAATGTTTGGTTATTGATTATTTCTGTGACCCCAGCAGAGTTGCGGCTTTGCTCTAAGCCAGGTTCCCCTGTAACCCATGAAAAAAGGCCTTTTTATCGGAGGAGAGTAACTCAAATGAGAGTGTTGGAGGATCCAGTACATTGAGTCCCTCCCTTTTCCTCCCCATTGTGGCCCTATAACTCCTGACAGCAGACAGAGAGCTAGTTAAGATCATTTACATCCTGGCCATCAAGAGTTTGCGATGGCTCATTAGCCTCTAGCATGTAGATAAAGCTCCAAATTGACAAGTGCAAAGTATGGGCTGCTCCTTCAATTTGGGGTGAACAGGAGGAGGAGGAGCTGAAGCCCAGGAGATTGATGGTCCAACATCCTTTTGGCTCTGCCTTCGCACTCCCAGAAGTCCTGCGGCTTGGCCTGGTTGTTCGTCTGCCAGGCGGCGGTGGATGCTTGTATGGACAGACCGCCTCCGTCCGGCTCGACTGCTTTCAGACAGGAGGCCAAATGTGCTCCAACTGTAACGGCTCCATTACCGCAGTGATTAATGAAGTTATCAAAAACTCCAGCCCCGGTGCCTCCCCCTCCTTGATTTTTATTTTTATTTTAGAACCTTTTTTCCAAAATGTTTCATCAAACTAATTTATTCTAATTAAGCACACCGCCTACTTCTGTGTTGT
>JAPZDY010000017.1:1617823-1638111 GCA_029783645.1 Ctenochaetus hawaiiensis
ATTTGCTGGCGATGTTTAATGCCTTGTCCCGGGTGAATCCGAGCTTTTGGTCAAAGACTATAACTGGTGAAAAAAAAGAAAAAAAGGGAGGGTAACAGAGAGAGAAGAGAGAAAGCGAGCTGAGAAATACAGCAGCCCCTAATCCTTGGGTGACCACTGGCGAGGCCCAGATGAGCGCTTACATTAAGGCGACTGGAATAGTTTTCAAAACTACTGGGGCCGTCCTTTTGTCTTTTCAATGCGCCGAAGCACATTAAGCAGAGAGCTGGAGACGAGGCGGGGCGACATGAGAAGCTACATTTATCAGTTCACAGTTTCAGAGGATATTGCAAATCAATTTATTAGATTATGAGGCCTGCTTTGAGCTCTGCTTTTCCTCCCCCCTCTATCCTCTGCCTTCAAACATAATATTTTAAAGAAAACTCCATTTCCAGATTATAGAGCACTTTATCGCAGAACAAGGAAGTATAAATTTTGGCCCAGACATCCTAAATCCTATTTTCTCTCTCTTTGCCTTACAGTAACGTGTCTTCATCTTCTCAAGGACATTGACTTAATGGAGTTATGCTTTGGCCAATTTAACCTTTCAGACATGGATTCCTGTAAAAACACAAACTAAACACTTAAACAAATGTCAACATTTGTATCTATATAAAACAGAAAAACACAAAGTTCCACATGAGACTTTTCCTGTAACTGCAAAAACAACTTGTGCAACTTTATCCTCGCATATGTCTCCATATTGGACGATTTCATTGTAAGAATAAACGTCTAAAGTTGCTATGAATAAACAGAATAGCACTCTTCTATTGGTGACGGTTAGTGAGGCAGTACATCCCACATGAAGTATAAAGTGTAATAACATGCAGTTGCAATTAATCTTCCAGCAAGTGATCCAATTATCCAATTGAAGCTGCAATTTATGAACGCTCGGCTTGTTATGTGCTAAGATAAAGCTCGGACTTCTGCAAGACCAATGAGACGATTCCTTAAATGGTATTATCCATGTTTGGAGACTTTTTCTTATTGGGGATTTTTCTTACTGTGCATTTCAAAGCGGCTCGTGCATCTCTGCTATGAAAAAGATAATTCACAATGGTAATCAGTGCTTTATAATTCCATGCCTCTCGTGTTGGGCTGACTTAGGATAAGACCCTTGAGGGGATGCCCCTCTCTCTGCTGACGGATGTCCTTTTTTTGCATCGCGATTCATCATATACCGAGGATTAATGGGGCCTGTGGCTCAAAATGGGTTGATGGTTTGAGCCAACGTATCAAGTCCCAGACATTTCAAAAAATAACATATGATATTCTCAAGAAAAATTAAATCAGTGATAACAATAATAACTCTGCTAGAGAGCAGAAAACTTGGGTTTTCAGGTACAGCAGATTTTTTTTCTCATTAATATCTAATTTTTCTATTATTTAAGCATTTTTACTGATGTGCATAAGACTTTAAACTTTAACATTTTTGCCAAGTTGTTCGCATTATCACAATTCTAGATGAGTGATAAAAAACAGCATTAGTTCTATAATATGTGCTCAAAGCAAATGTATGGATGCAGCATTGTATAAATAGGTGCATAAGCTAAGCTTATTATTTGATAAATAATTTTATGTCAAATAAAAATACCAAAAAATAGCTTCATCATCAACTACACGATGAGAAAACTGCTCAGACAAATTGAGCTAAGATTATTATTCAATGCACAACAAGCTATAAAATTTGCATTACTGGATACTACAGGAAATGCCTCCTCCTATCTTGCATGATATTTGCATATTTTTTTAAGAATCTTACTTAAAATGACAAGTTAGTGTAGTAGATTAAGGTAAACATGCAATTTTTATCCCTAACATGTTGATTAGTGAAAGTCTTTCCACCTCAAGGCAGCAATTTAAATAGAATATGGTCTGGATAGTGCAAGTGTTTTTTTTCCCCACAAGGTTAAAAAAGACATTTTTTTTTTTTATCTCGTGAAAAATAAGAAAAACTGAAGCCTTTATTTTATCTTAAATCCTTAAAGTATCAGCTATGAAAATTATTATGGCAAAATCATCATATTAATGATCATTGATCATTTATTTTATGAATGAGTATAACAGATGATCAACATTAGTAGGTCAGGTCAAATCAGCGTTTTGCCTGTTTAAACTGCAAAACTAACCTTACTGAACAAAAACAACAGTTTTAAGCTGTTGTCATAAATCTGTATCAGAGAAGGCACCCTTTAATCTGAAATAATTAAAAAGACTTATTATTAACACAGGAGGTTGTAGCATTGCTTTCTGTGCCTTGGGATGCTCTGCAGCATGCTCAGCGTCCAGCCTCAGTGAGAAGCCACTGGCTTGTGTGTACCTGTCACATTTTATCCTATTAAAGCCAAAAAGACCTGCAGAAGAGAGACAGTTCCTGTCTGCATAAAGCAGTCCCCTGCTGCTACTGTTTATCCAAAACACTGGCGTTTTACTTGTGCTAATGGACTGGGACTCAAATCAAATCTGACCCCTAGAATGAAAGCAAGCATTACCAAAAACAATATGATAATTCCTTTTTTTTAGCCCTTGGTAAATTGCTTCACAAAGCCAGCCCGCATTTGATGAAATCTTTTCATTTTTAAGGAAAAAGAGGACAAAGACAAAACAAAGAGATGTTGATGAATTTGCCCTTCAAACTACAGGATATGCAAATGCTTTAAGGTGGATTATATGGATACAAACACTCTGTTACCTTAGTGCGCCTGTGCTACGATATCTGTTTTAAAAAAATTTTAATAACAAGTATTAGGGATGTTATATAAACATTTGCACACACTGTACCGTTTGGTGTGAAAGAAAATTTAACGTACTACAAAGTCACATTCTTTACTCAGTGTCCATGTAGTATTAGTCCCTTTTTTTTTTTTTATAAAATCTTACCAGGTGTTGTGCAGTAATTTTTTGGAGAGTGTCTCTGATTTCCATCCTCCGTGAATTTTTGTAACATGCACATTTGTGGTTTAGTTAGTAAAACATAGTTATCTAATAATCCTGCAGAACAAACTCTGTAATTTCAGCTTTGTTTATTTTACAGTTTATTTTGCTCATTCTTTTTCTCTGTCTAAAAAATGAAAAACAAAAAAAAAACCCTACAAGCTCTATTGGAAGGTTTAGAAAATATTTTTGTGAAATAAAACTGAGGTAAAAATAGGACTTTTGCATTTTAATAACACACTTAAAACACACAGTCATCTGAAAAAATCTAGAGTACCCTTTTATCTGCAGCCAGTTTTCTGAAGCAGCTCAGTGATCAGCAGGTAGCACAGGCAGCGTGGACGAAGCTGCTGTGTGATAGTTTACTGAGACGGATCGCTGAAAGCATGTGGAAACAAACTGAGCTGCTGTGTTGATAACCTCATCCATCATCATCATGCCTCACCTCTCATGGAGGTACCTTAACCGGCATTATGCAAACAGAGACCTTCAGCTGCGCATCATTGACTTTAATCAAAATGAGAGTTTTTTTTAAGAGCATACCTGGAAAGATACAGAATGAAATACAGGAGAAATTATCCTTTGAAAAAATATTTGAATTAAAATCAGATCAAAATTAATTTTAAATGTGAATGAAGAGAAAAGATGGACGAATGACCTGATAAGAGGAGTTAAGCTTTGAGATTTGTTTGTTAAGAACTTTGATGTGTCTTTTCATGTTTCACCTGACAAGAGAGAATTAAAGTATGTAGATTTTTGCTTGGATAAATGGAAAAAAAAACATCAAGAAATTTGATTAAACAGAAATCCTGATTAGGTTTTGGTATCAGTGTAGGTGTTAAATTAGTAATAATCCATAAAAAATAGTTTAGAATTTATGTCCTTTCAGGAATTAAGGAATTAGCCGTATCTGTTTCTGCTTTGTTTTTATCCTGTCTGTCACTTAATGTTTATCCATGGGAACATGGAAATAACCTCAGACAAAACAACTGCGAGCTTATCAAAAACCCAAACATATTCTTGAAACCGTACTCTCAACTGTCCACCTTAAGGGGATGTGTAGAGAAAAAAAAGCCAGGAGAAGAAGGGGGGAAACACAGAGGAGAGTAAAAAGAAAAAGCAAAAAAGAGGCAAAGCCGATGAAAAGGACGTTATTAGCTTGGTTCACGGTCGGAGCCCATTTGCGTCCATTTGCATCTGGGCTGAAACCTGCAGCTGAGAGCATCTCGGCGATGTATAATGACCGGTTGTCACAACAACACGGGAGGTGGCCCCGCCGGCAAAATGACGGCCCTGTCACTCCTCCGCAAAGACGAAGCGCTGGCAACCTGTAATTCCCCTCACAGCGCTCCTTCCTTCCTGCCTGCTGCCTGGTTAAATGGCACTTTTGAAGGAAGTAAATCTACAAAGTTGTGTTTAATGACATTGCTCGAGCCAAATGTTTGACGGGGTGAGGTGTGTTTGTGGGGAGCGTAGAACGGGAGGCTCGCAGGGTTAAGAGGGATTTGTCATTTGTTTGTGCTCGCAGGCCCTAATCTGTTCATTGAAACGGCCCATCTTTTCAGCTAGCCGTGCTCAAAGTAAATGAAAAACAATTAGACAGTGCATGAAGAGGAAGCAATGCAAGGTGGGATGCTGCTGGCTCACTGTGGAGGGGGTATCAATGCTGGTTCCCCTCTGTTAGTGTTCATCTACCCTTAATGTGGTTTTTGAGATATTTTTTTGAGTCTCTCAGGCTTTCAAAATGCAGCTGATGGAATCTGAACATGTTTATGAGTGGTGTATTTGTTAGGGGTAATTCATTTTTTTTAAATCCCGGAACGTATTTTTACATATTGTGGAGTCAAAATGACAAAAAGAAACAAAATAAATTTGCAAGCATGAAAAATGAGGTGCAACAGCTGCAACACAAACCTTGGAAGCAAATCAGCTCATCAAAGTGTGTCACTAAAAGCAGTGATCCCCAAAGAGATAAACCTTAAAAAAAAACACATGTCCACAGTCAGCTGTTATACTGTTCTGTTTGAAACCAACAGACCACTTTAACGAAAACAGTTATAAATCAGTTGATTCATTTGCCTAATTTTACTATTTTAACACCTCGGTTTTGTTCTGTTTAAAACACCGAAATCTCTCCTGCAGAAAAAGCATGTAGAGTAAACTTTGTGCATTTGTCCCAAAGGATTATGTTGCCATTGCATTGTATTAGGCTGAGGCCACCATCCTGGCCAATTCCAAAACTTTTTGGTCTAAATAGACATTTAGACTCTGAATATGTTCAAACTCAACCTAAGTAATACTGCAGTTACCCTTTGAGCTACTATTGCATTTTGTTTGTGCCGTTTGTACAAAACTACATGGGAATTTGCTTCAAAAGTTGAGAGGTGGTTTTAAAGTCCAACACAAAACATTATACTGCAGCTTCATATATCCTGCCTCCTATGAGACCAAACAAAGAGAACTGATTCTGATTTTTCATAGAAATATGTAAATATTGTGCCATTTACATATTACATATAAATTTTCTACCAGACTGCAGGTATTCTATCATGTATTATCTTTATATGAAACATTTTATCCTCTCTATTTGTCCTTCTGTCTGTTTTAAAGTCATTCTGACAATTCTCTTAAAAAGAAGTGAAACTCCAAAATAGATTTTACGTCGTCTGTAATGAGTCAAACACCAGAGTTGACTCGCTTGGGTTGCAGCCTCCTGTCTCTGCAGATGTGAAGTGAAGTGACACATTGATATGCAGGGAGAAAAAAAACAACAACACTAAAACTCACAACCAAAGGCCTCCCCAAAAGGCAAACACATAACTAAACCTGTGCGAAGAAGAAGCAGCGGGGAAATTAGCGACAAAGCATTATAATTTGTCACTGATGCATAAATCTTGCTGACGTGCTCAGTCACTTTAATGGTGCCGCGGCTGCTCGGTGGAAGGCTGTGCAAACTTGCGCAGTTGCAGAAAAACAGAAAAACTATATGTTCGAACATCACCTTATTTGCATAATTTACCAAAAGCCAATGAGGCAGCTCAAGGAGTGCGGGTGATAGTAATAAGTGTTTGGGAAAGGCAGAAAGATCACTAATGGTTTGCCTATGGGGATTTCTCCACGCCATGGGGGAGGAAAATGAGAAATATTTTTCAAACAGCGGGGGTAAAGGTTTTAAAACTAGGAGCACATGGGGAGATAAAGATGTTCCTGCCACGGGGTGCTACGCGGGAAAAATGCAATGGCGAGGATGACAAAAAGAATGCCCCCGTAATTTCGGCATTAAGAGGTAATAATCATGTTTCACCGATGATATTAAAAACGGTAACCCGCAAAGCCGGGGTAAAATAGATAAATATATAAATAAAAGTGGAGAGGGAGCGAGGGGGAGTGAAGAGGAGTGGGCCCATCAGGTAGAGGAGGTAATGAGGTGGTGGGTGGGTGGGTAGGTGGGGGGTGGAGGAGGGGCTGGGCGCCCATCACCAACTCTGTGTGAGAGTAAACAAAGAGTGAAGCAGAGGCGGGAAAAAGAGTTCGGGGATCACGACCGAGCCGCAGATCCGTGGCTCCCTGCTGGGCCCCGTTGTGGAAAACGAAGGTCTCATCTGGCTGAAATATGTGAGGCAGCTTACATGATGTACACGATGAAGGCTGTCCATGATGGTGATGGTTCAGGCCTGCTCTTAAAAGCTTGTTGAACGCTGGCACTTTTTGGTGTTAAAAGGCAATGCTAGGTGGATGAAAACATGAAGAAGGTTGTCACCTTATCTACGCTGTAAAACTTGTCACAAAGATGCAATTTCAGTACATCTAATAATTTACCCCTGGACTACGGGTTAAAAACTTCTGAATCTCTTATCATTTTTGTGTATTTTAGAGATCTGTTAGTCACTGTACGTTCACTTAATATACTCACATTTACCTTAGTTATCTGGTACTGAAATACAATATTAACATTCAGTGAGCTATTACAAGCAAACATTGGAACATGACTTAATATTTTACTCATGTAATTTCCTGTACACACATGTAGTTCATTAAATTATATCTATTTGTTAGTGCAAATTTACTGTGGTCCCCGTTCAAATTACAAAACTTAAATATCTACATCCACACAGAAAAGCCCGTTTTCTACAACATTTAGTGGGATATAAATTCATTGGCCATAATTATTAGATGTTTGTATAGCTCAAATGTAGTAACTGCTTATAAATTGCCATAAAATATTTGTTTCACCCATATTTACGTACATATTCTATAGATTATATGGGATTTTTACTATATTTATGACTAATTCCTATATTTAAGTTATATCATTTTTACCGAGATATTTTTTTAATTGTTATTTAAAGCAGTTATTTCAAAGCTGCCCTTAGATGCTTTAGCGGCGAATACTTAAAAAACTGTACAAATATGCCTCAGCATAAAATGCAGCTCTTCCTCGTTGTTAACAGACATACTGCTTGACTTTCAGCGCACAATTTCATTACAAAAACACAATGTAAAAGTGTTAGGGTCTTTCTAATATGGAGGCGGCTTCCCTCTGATCACTGATGGCCTCTCTCCAAATGTTTCATGATAAGCCTCTTGGTTCAGATCAGGTCACATTTCTTTCAGGAACGACGCTGCACAGCAACACTCTGCTGAAAGTGTAACAAACAATAAAGCCAGACAAACAAAACTACAGTTCTGACTTCTGAATTACACTCTAGGAATGTGTTAGTCTGACATGCTGAGGACGAGAGCTGCAGTGAGAGCTCAGTGAATGTCAGCGGACGCCTGCCTTCAACTTCCCATGAAGAAAACGATAAGCAGGGAGCCGGTTGAGACGGTCGGCCGGCGCAGTACATTGTGATAATGACATTTGGGGAGGGATAGTGTTGCAAAGCTGTTAAGCTCTTTCATTGCACCAAGAAGATTAGTCGACGAGATGGGGCTGAATGACAGCGAAGGTAGCGTCCCCAGCCTCGCCTGCCGAGGACTTGGCATGCAGAGGTCCGTTAAAAGCCAAGCGCTTACTTTACACCGAGGACCAATTGTCCTTCACTCGCAAAGTATCGCAAACCCCCACAAAGCAAGGGCATTCTGTTGTTTGTGTCTCTTTCATCTTGCTGTTGACGTTGCTGGATTTACCAGTGATTTTTACTTCTGTGCTTGTTTTTACCTTTTATTTACTTTATTCATGCTCTTTTGTGGATGACTTTCACTGAATTATCTGAGTTTGTTGCCTTTGTACAGCTTATGTTTTCCCATCATGCCAGAGTGCAGAGGTTTATATACAGCGGCTGTCTGGTGAGGCCTGTCTGTATTTAGTTTATCTACTTACCCAACCCTCGCTCAAACCCCAGTTGGTTGCAAAGTCACCACATTAGGCCTTGTTTGACCGCACCAAAGCAAGAAGCTGGAGCTCTGGACAGCTTGTCCTATTATCTGGGACACTGGCCTGCCATGCCTTTAACTCTTTGTCACATTGCCTATTCCCATTATAAGCCTTTTGGGAGCAGGAGGCCGCCTGCCTGCATCCTAAGTGTATGTGTGTATACATCAACGTGTGTGTTGGTCTGTGGTTTAACCCGAGTTTCCCCATAGGCTTCTGGAAACACTTTGTCCATCTCTTGATGTTCTGTGTCTCGGCCCCTCTCCCTCCACCCACGCAGGAGTCATTTTTATTTATTATCTCCTCTGACAGCGGAGGGAGTGACGGGGAGTCGGAGAAAGCGTTTTGTCAGTTCTTAAGTGTCTGACAATCCGAATGAAGTTTAGCATGTGAAGAACAAGAGGGCATCCTATTTTTTATTTATTTTCTCGCTGATGGAAAGATGGGAAGGGCCACAGAGACGTGCACAGAGAGAGAGATGGAAATGACAGAAGGAGCGATGGTCGCTGAACCCACCCGTGTATTTAAGACGTCTCTTTTCTGTCATCGTGCAAGCCTGGCGTTGTGGCAATAGGTGGGGAAGTAAGGGAGGGGCGGAAGCACTGTGCGCTGACCTCCGGCACGTGACCTTGGTCCCCTGGTGGTTGCAGCCCCGGGAAAATACTGGAGCGCAGAGTGATGAAACACGCAGGCTGCCAAAGTGACAGGAGAGGCATCTCAAGAGGGGATCAGTCTCAAACATGGCGACTCCTGGCCTGTCAGCTACAGTCTCGACTCCACTGTCTTCCTTCTGCGTTCCCTACTCTTGTTATCAGTTTTGTAAAATAAGGCACCTATCAGGATTGGGAATCAACTTGATCAGTGCTGAGACAATAAGTTGAGTCAGTGATTAACATAAAACAACTATTTGATACTGGGATCATTTTTGAAATTATTTATCAACTAAAAGCCAGATATTTGCAGATTTCCTCTTGAACTTGTACTGAATGTGTGGCCTTACCTCCGTCCTCCTTAGATAAAAAAGACTGTGGCTTGATGGTTTGATTGTTTATTTGGATCTCCTTTAGTCCAAGGCCTGTCCCTGAGAAGTCCAGCAGTCTTATAGGTGGTTGTGTTTGTTTGATTTGAACACACATTTGGCTGGGGGGACACATCTGTCCAGGGTGATGTTTAGTCACAGTCTCTGCCTGAATTCCCAGGTGTGAGCTCACACTGAGGCTGAGGCCCCGTGTGCCGTCAGGACGCCGCGGTGTGCTTTTCCAAACCAGCATGTTGTTTGGAGTCTGGAGGGTACAGTGAGAGAGAGGAGAGATCAGGGAGTTATGTGATGCACATTGTGACTACAGGTGATTTTTAAGATTTAATTTTAACTGTAAATAACCTTGATGTTCGTATGTTTTTAAGCTGCTGACAAGATGGTTTTGATGAGCTCCTGGAAAGTTGATGGTGTATTTCTCTGTTGAATCTTTGCATGCACACTTGCAAAACTGCACACATGATTGTGCAAACACATTACTTATAATGCAAGAATGTTGTTATAACTTTACTTTTTACCTTATAGCAAGAACATGTGAGCGTGTTTCCTACAAGTAAACACATAGAGTACGTCTTCATGTACACATACAGTTGTACAAGCAGACTTGGCTTCACTTGCCTCAGCAGTTACATAAATGTAGTCCTCTCCATTGTAATTTGTGGCCTCAGTGGGTTTCTTGTGTTTTTTTTTTAATGTGATGTTTATCCCTGCAAACACAGCAAACAGATTCTGTGAGAGCAACGACAGCCGTGAAAAGCATCGGCAAGCACAGCAGGTACTCCTGAGCTCCGCTGTAACAAATACCTCTTAAAGACTCTTATTTAAATGCCCCATCTGCTTTGACAGGTGCTGTTTGAAATCTAACCCCACGGGGGACAACCTTGTAACTTTTTACGCGCCTCTTTGTAACCGCGCAAGGAAAAACAACGGGGAGCGATCTCTTTTGTCAACCCGTCGCACTTTGAAAAAAAATATACTGTAGAAAAGGAGTGTGTGTGTGTGTGTGTGTGTTTGTGAGTGTGGCGAAGAGGGGTGTGGGTAGGGGGTTGCTGATGCCTTCGAAAACTTTAACTCAAAGATTTCTCTCCATGTGGTGACTTTCCACTCTCTCCATCATCAGCACACACACAAACACACACATACACCCTCGAGAGCAAAACAGTGAAGATCATTTCTTTCTGTTTATGTTTTGTGTGTTTGTCTCCTGTAAAACCCTGATTTGATAAACATGACCCGCCCGTTGGATTATGAGTAATAAACCAGCCCTACCTGCTCTCCTCTGCTTCCTCCACCAAGATGAATTACGCGTTTAATAAATAATGACATGCAGTGCGCAATGACAATTACCTGACTTATTTTTCATTTGGGGAGGGGGGGTGGGGGTGAGGGGGAGGGTTGGATGGAAGACACCTTATGCTGTCACGGATGGCAGAGCGTAAACTGCACGCTTTAAGCTTTAATTACCTTGTTGTTTTTGTCCCTCCGTCACACTGGCCCCTGCACTCAATCATACTGCTGCCAAAGCCACGGCTCCACTCCAGAGACCCCTCGTACACCCTCCTCTCCCCTCCTCAGTCCACTGCAGCACATTAAGAATCGATTAATAAACAGCATTAATATTTTTTTCCCCTTTGTCCCTGGCTTGTCCTGCTTTTTTTCTTCTTTTGTTCGGCAAAATGACGCCTTTTCTTTATTAAATCTTCTCCTCGGTCCCTGTCATCAGGCTTTGTTCTCTGTTAGAGGTTCACCAAAAAGCATTGCATTTAATTGCTCGCCACCCTTGATTGCAAGCTTGTTGGTGTGTGTGTGCGTGTGTGTGCAAGAGAGGCCGCCGCCATTAGAGCCTCCTGAAGGATAATTGCTATCAGTGTAATGATCACAGCGCTTTCATGTATCGGGCTCCTCCATCTTCCAGATATGTGCCATTAAGAGCAAGGTTGTCTTTGTTGCAGCTTATGCTTGGACATAGGCCAACCCCCCTACACACATGCACACACACATGCGCACACACATGCGCATGCACATGCGCATGCACACACACACACACACACTGCTGAAGCTTAGACATATTTCTAATATGCCAAGATATTCTCCTTTGGGGGGGAACAAGAGAAAACAGAGAGCATGGTTCTGTTTTATCTCATCAGTGGAGCAGGCCTGCATCATCAAGGTAACATAAATAATTTATGGCGTCATTGTCGAGCTGTCATCTGCAGCTGAAAAGCTATTACCACAGTGAATTAAAATCAATTAAACGATGGCGCGGAAAAGTAACTCCTGAGCCAGGTAGCACAGATTTTCCAAACAGACTCTGGTGTTGCGACACTGCTGTGGTGGAGAAGAGACACTGCTGAACTTCACGTGAGAGAAGAAAGTCTTATTTGTATAATTTTCCAACATTAAGAATGCAAGAGCTCCCTCAGAAAACAAAAGCCAGCAAGAATGAGAAAAAAGCACTAGCCAGACATCTTGGCATCTGTTACCATTAATTTACTGCTCACTGCTTTCAATGTGATTTCCTCCCATATGTTTCAGATGTGTCTTTGCCTTCACCCCCTGAAAACAAACGGCTTTTTCTCTGAATTATTCACTCCAGCTACCCCCACAACACACACATACGCCGAGACACGCACAGAAATACACACCCGTAAAAGCACCATAAACAATTCATCCGCGGTTTTATCATTAAAAGATGTCACACTGACTTTTCATGAAAGATACTCTTGGATTTCGGTCCACATGTTGTGCTCAGTCTTGTAAAGAAAAAAAAGCAGATACACAAACACACTGACACACTCACTGAAACACACGTAATGGTGACAAACACGCATAATTGAGGACCCTGATATACATGTATATATGACACACACACCTTAAAAACAGAGCTTATGTGATCACATGCACACAGATTGCACACACTTGACATTTTGACACACTAAAACACAAAGAAACAGGTTTAAATACACACAAATAGAAAACAAGTACACATAAAAACATCATCAACACCTCGGCAGGCTGCATGTTTGCAGGACATTGTAGCTGCTTCCATTTCCCATCAGATAAGCTTCAGGTGTGCCTTCGAACGCCCTAATATGTTTAGTCTGAACTCATTCCTGAACACAATCCACTCCGATGGCTCACAATGAGGCAGGAACCGTCCCTGGTAGCCTTTGGCTGATAACAGTCTCCACTGTAATGGCTTTCCATTGTTGCGAAAACACAATACTGTTTCGGCCGTGCCACCCTGACAAGCTGAGCCCAACCTGCCTTTGAAGTTTCCTTTCAGTCTCAGATGCCTCCGTCGAGCCTGAATGATTGATGACGCTGATCAGGAGAGGCCACAGAAGGTGAAATATAGATTTAAGAGACCACGATTTGCCAACAGGAAGTCAAAGACCTGGGGCCTCATTATTTAAAAATGTCAATTAAGTTTCAAAATTAAATAAAATTCTACCTTCCTTTCACAGATTAGGGTTTCTGAGGTTTTTAGGACAACAAAATCTGCAAGTTTATTTTCGGCCTTTGCAAAAAATTTGAATCCGATAACTCCATTTTATGGTAATGAGTTTACTGTATGTGATTTATTAAACTAAAGGATTAACAGTGCACAAGTGTGTTGTTAATCTTTGTGGGTACGAAGCACCAAAAAACCTCCCTCAGTGTGATTTGCTGCATGTTTAACCAGAGTCACACACTCCTGCTGTTTTCAAATATACATTAGTAGGAGCTCACATACACATGACCTAACAGGCTAACAGCTGACAGCTAATGAGCGCGGCCATCAACGCCACGACTCAGAAAAAAGGTTATGTAGTTGTACCGACTCCACATTTCAGCTCACTGCAGCTGATATTTTTGGAAAGCCATTGCATAGTTGCAGAGAACGGGAATGAATCCTGTTGTGTTAAATGCAAAGATAGAGGGAGAAACATTTTCCTACCAGTAAAAATCTGATGTTCCAGCTTCAGTTTCCTAATTCTAGATTCTAATTTTTAAGATATAAATGCCACCTTTTAGTTGCTTAAACTTAACCAATAAAGGTTTCTCACTCCTGCCTAGCATCTTAAAAGAAATAACAAATAAACAGTATTTTGTTTGTTTTCATTTTAGTTTGTAATCTGTATTTCTTTTGGAAGTACTCCATCGACATTTTGGTGAACTTTGATGGAGAAATCAGGGAGCTGTTGGCATGCAAACATTGCTGCTGGTCCAGATCACATGTTAAAATGGTAAAATTGCCTCTCAGACTTTCCAGAACTATACTGGGACATGAATGATGCTCCTCAAATACTAACAAAGACAGATCTCAACACAATGGTCAAATCCAACCAAAACACACAAGAGCATCTTTGTTGGTGAAGCGGGACTTTCCCAAGCTCTCCTGCCCTGGCAAGAGGTTGGTCATGGGGATGGTTTTATAAGCTGTAAAATAAAGCCAATGACAACAGGCGGCTGGTTGTACTGGGACTGAGCACAAGAGAAATACTATTTGGTTTGCAGTTTGCTTTAGTTTAGAAACAATTACAATGATTTAGAAACACGAAATAGACACACATGACTCATTTAATCAGGTAAAAATATCCAAACAAAGGTCACAGCTGATAAAACTAGACAGAAGAATAAAGTTTAAACTAGAAGTAAAACTGATCCTTTGTTTATTCTGTTAAAGTCTCCTCAGTTTACAGTGTTTTCTTTGTTGATGTAACCTAGTTCATTCAAATTTAATCCATAGCATTTTTCCAAATGTCATTTATTCATTTGTTCAGTCATTTATCATTAAATGTCAAAGTTTTGTTTTTTCTGTATCTTGTCCAGTCAGTTTATTTCATTTTACCTGTCTGTTGTATTGTCATTTTCATTCTTTTCTAACTGTACTTGTAGTACAGTGTGTTTGTTGTCAATTGTTAGACCCTGCAGTCAGTTTATGTGACATTTCTGTCTCCACAGACAGACAAACTGTCCCCAGTGTCTCAGACTCCAGCATCCATCTGGACAGCTATAATGGGAAAAATAGACGTTTCTTTCTTCTTTCTTTTTGCCTTTTTTTTTAGTTCAAGTGCCACCAAAGTGACAGCAGAGAGCAGAAAGACGTCTTGGGGGCAGATGATGTCATTTTTTGATAAGCTGACGGCCTATCCGCCAACAGAAGGACCATGTCACCGGTTTTACCTCGATTTATCCACCCATTTACCGTCACTGCTCACAGCCTTATCAAACAAATGGAGATGTAAAAAGAAACGAACAAACAGAGTACAGATCTGATTTCCTTCGATTGGAAACAGAGCGTTTTCGGTGCAGTGACTCATCCTTCCTTTTGATGTGCAGCGCAGAAATGATACAAATTGCATTTTGCCCCTGTGAAATACAATAAGTGGTTGGCGTGATGGAGAACATATTCATTTATTAGCTGGAGCTTTAAGCGAAGGGCTCCCATCCTTATCTGAGGGGACTCATCAGCTTCCTTTTTGATAAAAACCAAAAAGAGAGAAGCACCGGCAGCAGTGGCGGCGGCGGCAATCACTCTGACTCAAAGTGGCCTGATTTACGGACTCGCTGATTCCATCGAGATGTGGATTAACTCAGGATATAAGACATAGGAAAAAGCATGATATATGTGTTTTTAATCTTAATATACATACCAGCATTTCCCATTGAGCATAACTAATATCATTGCTCATTTTATTCAGTTTGTCTGCACTTGTTTGGATTAAGTTTGTATGAGTTTGGCCAGAACTGCATTACTTATTTCTCTACTTACTTTTAAAGTTTGAAACGCAAGCACATACTACAGTACTCAACACTATGATACTTCTTATCCTACATATACTTATTATTTTTTATTGCATCAATACGTGTAAGTACATATATTATAGTACATATGCCTTAGAAGAGGTAAATAACTCAATAATGCACTTCATTATTGGATGTAGTAGCCATAAACCAGTTAAATTCCCACTAGGAACATGTGCTAACAAATTGCTTTGGTTTTATATTGTAAAGCACTTGCACACCGCTGCCGCTGCTGTTGCTGTCTAATTTGTTTCATAAAAGGCGTGGGCTTGTTGACAGTTGTGGTCATCACCCCAACTTTTCCCCGTGTCTCCCAGGCGCTTGAATGTTTCCCATTTGCTAATCACAGATGCATTTAAAGATCCAATCAATTATTTCCCCTACTTTTTATCGCTTTGTTTGTTTCCTCGCTGACCCAGAACTGCCATCCTCCCTGCTTTGGTCAGTGAATGGTGGTTAAAACAGAAGAGAGGTTTTCGCCTAAACTTTTAACCCCGTGACTGCAGTTTGATCCTGAATAAGTGTGAATGCCACAGGTTGTTTAGGGGTCAGATCCTTCGGTAAACCATCGTGAAATTCAGTTTGCTAATGAGGGATTATTTTAGGAATTTGTTTTGAGTGTACTTGATTCCCTGGAGAGAGATTATTTGCAGGGCGTCATATCATTATCACAAATACCTCACATATACAGACAGTATCTGAATTTTAAAATGTTTCTTTGATGGCCTCAAGTTTTCTCTATATGACCACAACCACAAGTCAGAAAGAGTTATTGTTTGTCAGGGTAGAAAAGTCTCTGAAACTGCATTCAGACCAAACATAGTGTCCACTAAAACTGCACACAGAATATTAAAACATGCATCCAGACTTTATCTTCCAAGGTCCAAATTCGAAGTCATTTAGTTATTTTCCACCTCGGGAGAATTTAGAGACTTAAAAAAAAGGAACCTAATAAATATAATATATCAAACACATAAATATATTATAAACACAATAAAGGCAAAGAAAGGCAAAGAGATTTATAACCACAGGCCTCTTGGTTTTATCATTACCGCTTAAGTTTCTAGAGAATTATGCAAGATCTGAAACTGATTTTGGCTTTCTTCACCATCACAGAATAGTGCTGTCACCTCAAATCCATCCAGCGATGCAAAACCTGGTTTTGACTCAAGTCACACAGAGCTGCATGTGCATGACACTAATAGAGCCATATGATTCCCACTGGGACCCGAGCTTTGCTGAAATGCTGAAACGCATGCTTGCTTTGAATGCCTGAAAACAGGTACATGCCATAAACATGACCAGAGAGTCGTTTAAAGACATCTGGCCTCAGTGCGTCAAACAACAAAAAACAGAAGCTCTTTCTGTTGTGTGAAAAATGACCTCATCCACTCAGAGAAGATGCTGGATAGATGGATGGATAGACAGAGAAGTGAGTACACATTTGCTTTGACCCAAGGTAAATATAATGTGACAGCCCAGGGTTTCCCTTGAGATCGTGTAATTGTATTTTCACATTGTCACGTCAAAGTCAGGCCAATTCCCCCGAAGCGTCCACAGACATATGGACACTTCTGCATATTTTATAGGTGACAAAACTCAATCTTATATCATTTTACAATATTTTTCTATTTCTCTCTGAGATGGGCACACTCCCCTCTCCTCATCTACCTCGTACAGCGTCCCTGCACTCCTCCATGGTTCAGCGGTGTTTCAACTCTCAGCTCAGTACTGTTCAACAAAGTGCTTGCCCTGGACACTTTGTGTGCTCTGCAGATCCCTCTTTTGTTCTTCATTGAGGCTCTCTAGAGGAAACTGGTGCAACGTGAAGTTCACTGTGTGTGTCAAACATTGGATGTGGCTTTGCAGTAGCACAGAAGTAGCGTACACAGCCTGGAGGCCAGCATTACCACGACGCAGGATCAGCATTCTAAGAAATAGTGATTTATATTGTATGGTTTAATCATTTCAGACACGAAATCTGATTCATGAAAATGATGTATGAGACATTAATGAACACTTAGGTTGCTTTGTCTCAGACTTCTAGAATAAGAGAGAAAGAGGATACTGCACATCAGAACATTTTGAGCAACGAGCCTCAAAAAGTCAATTTAAAAACTTAAAAATTAATATTTGTTTTTTATAAATTGATAAAGAAATATCTGGATGAAACCGAATTAACCTCTATTTTCTGGTACACTCTCTTTCTTAAAACTGGACATCACATGCCTGAATGGCCATGACAGTGCAAGAAAACTTTCAAAATAACTTATAAGATTTTTGGTAGATAATTACCACTGAAGACAAAATGTGTAATTATATTTACTTTTCAGCATCCGTATTTGAAAGAAGCTGTGTTCATCTGCCTGCTCAGAGATACACTGTCTCAAGGCTAGCATTAATACAACGGCAGATTTCATCTGTTTCAGCCCAGCCTCCATCACACATCCAACTTATTTAATTTTTTTCCGTTTTGGATGTGGTCTGAAGGGAATCCATTTTGACAGAAAACCCTGTAATTAAGTGTATTGGTTTGCCCTCTCGCTAAGCTAATGGCTTTATTTTGACAGTGTTAATTGTCATAATTGTCAGAATAGTACCTCTGACACTCGGCTCGGTGATGTCGGCGAGGAATTGTTGCACATTGATGAAAGCGTTGTCATACATACTTCATCTCAACGAGCTAATGCGGCCTGCGTCTTGCCTCTCCCCGTCGAGCCTTATGGGACGCTGCAGCGTTGGCTTTCTAATTGCCTCTAATGAAACGCCAGCGAGGGAGGTGATCTACTCCTATTTAGATCTCAGTCTTTAAAGAGAGACAGAGAGACAGATGGAAATGAATAGATGCAGGGAAAAGAGATGGAGGGAGTGAAAGAACAAGTGTTGAGACAGAGGGAGAAACGGACAGAGTAAAGTAAAAGAAACAGAAGAAAAGGGGTTGTGGGAAAGTGAGAGGTATCAGGGGGAAAAGAAGCCTTCTTAGATACATCTTCATAACGAATGCATGCTAATTAAGGCTTAACCCCCTCTCAAACTAGTGTTGGGAAACTTGACACAGTGATATGATTTCACAGTAAAGTGCTGCAGGGCTGCCTGGCTGTTTGTGCATGTTATTAGCTGTGGAAGTGGGTTAGTGTTGTAATGGAGCTGTGTGGACAGCAGATGGTGCTGTGCATGGCCCTGCAAGTCCACAACATTGTTCACCACATTGCAGACAAGTTTCTGCTTCATGAGCTCTCTTTTCAAAATGTTTAGCCTAGTATGTGTGTATGTGACACCTCCTCTAGCAAAATGCTTCTTGAGTAATTAAAACAGTGGAAAGAAAGTCTGAGGAGAGAAGCCATTTCACAGAGAAATACAGCAACAATTCATTTTAACTGTTTACAAGGACAAAAATCAAAGTAATGCTAATTCTGCATACATTATTATTATTATTAAATTTTAGATATTTATTATGTGTTTATTTTAAGGCTCTGAATTATCATATGTAGCCACTTCTTTTAGCACAAAAATAGAGTCAAGTTAAAAAAAGGTAAAAAAAAGGTGTTTGTTAAATCAGAAAATAGAGCAAAACAATAGATATAAAGATCTTAACTTAGTAAAAAGACAAAGTCAAAGTGTCCACAGAAGATAAATAACTCTTAAGAATTTTACCTGTTAATTTATATTATATGAAAGTATTATATGCTTTCTTGCTGGTTTCATATCTAAGGATTTACCAAGTTATTGTCAGTAATTCTAAATGATTTTAGGGGCCTTAAATGGTGCAAAATGCTATAATTCACAAGAAAAAAACATATAAAAGAAAATCTGATACATCTAAATATATAAATAAATAGAAAAATTATATATATATATATATATATATAAATATATGTAGATCGATTGATTGACAGATATAGTTTAATTTTATTTTTCCAGATTTTTATACTCTTATTTTCTTAAAACAGTTACAAAAACAAAACAAACACAACAAATCAGACATCTTGTGACCTCCAGTTAGTGAAACTCTGCTCTGGAAAGACTGAATAATAAATTTGAAGTTTTGATCTCGATACAACTTGGAGATGTTGAAATTGCTCAGCAAATTGCCACCGAGGTTGAAACCAAAACGAAGAACCCAGAGGAAGAGTCATCTCTGACTTCACTGCAATAATCCAAGTGCAATTATTGCAGCAGCCGCAACAACAACAACAACATCAACATCAACAGGGTCACAGAACAGATAATATGCACTGGAAGTTCAAAGGCAACAATTTAGATGAAACTGTGTGCGTGCTGGTAAACAGCGCCCGGATTATCCTGAGGAGCAAAATGGAAGGAGAGGCGAAACGAGACATAGACGGAGAGCGGTTCCTCGGAGAGCTCCTCTCTCCTCAGCTCAGGTCCAGATAAGAGAATTATGGCACGACAAGGAGAGTTGACAGAGCTCACTAAGTCTGTTTATTAGCAAGTGCACTTCATTAGAAACCAAGATCAGGTTGATAACCACCCTCCCTTCTTCCTCCTGCTCCTGTTAGTTAGTAAATAAGCATCAGTCCTTCCTCATGGCTCCACTTTTTTGTTTCTGGAACGTTCCCTCCAACCTGGGTGAGATTCATAATCGCTCTTTAAATGGCGACAAAGTGTCACTAGCAGCAGGAGAAAGGCTAAAGGCAACAAAAAAAGCACTGCTAAGGTTTTTTCTTTTTGAAAGATTGATAAATATGGTGGAATCTCAATTAGGCGTCGGGCACGAACGCAGATATTAAAAATTTGGTCAAGAATCTAATTAGCTGGAGGTAATTAAACAGTCTCACACAGGGTCATTAATCTTTCCCGTGGACCTTTGATGTTTTGCATACTGTCTTGCAAGTCATTAATAAAATTCATAACGCTTTTCTTTGTGGTGTTTTATCATGGCCGTTTCTTTCCCCCCCTCCTCTCCTTTTTTTTTCTTCATAACCCCCCCTTCCCTGTATCCCCCCTCCTCCTCCTTCCACTCTTCCCTGTAAGAGAGCCCAGTGCAAGTGTCAACACATCACAAGGGCCTCTCCTCTTGAGTTAATTTACTTTTTGTGCATATTACATTTTAAAGTTGCACGCACTGCGACCCCTCCCACCTCAGCATGCTTC
>JAPZDY010000017.1:1638408-1658419 GCA_029783645.1 Ctenochaetus hawaiiensis
GCTTGAGTACTTACTTGGCCGTCAACACAGCAGGATAATATATGTTATGTAAATGTGTCAGAGATTATAACGCTGCCGACTGACACCGCAACATCACCGACGTAAATATGATGCTTTAAAAAAATAACCCTCTGTGATTGTTTGTGTGTGTTCTGTCTGAAAAGGTACAAATATGTATGTTCGTTTGGAAAAGGTGTGTTTGTATGTGAATGTACAGACAAACTACATTGGACAAACAAATGTGTGTATGCATGCAGAGTGTGAATAATTTGAATGAATGTATGTGTATGTGTGCTGTGAGTATGTGTAAATATGTGTGTGACTGGGGGTGTGAAGTCAGCCGTGTGTGTATGCGTTGTGTGTGTGTGCATAGATACATGCAAATGTAAAGATGATGTCAAGTGTTAAGTGTGTGTGTGTGGCCAGTAGTGTGCAGATAGCCATGCATGTGTGTTGTGTGGAACTGTGTCTGCGCTTCCTTTAGCTTCCTCAATGTGTTTGCTAACATGTTTTTGTGACAAAAATAGTCTGAACTATATTTGTTCATGTGTGTTTGTGTGTGTGTGCATGTATGTTGTAGCACATACAGGCTCTGTATGTGTGTGTGGGTGTGTGTGTGCGTGTGTGTGAGCAGAAGGCAGTGAGTGAGTGACATTAATGCACAGCTATCATGGTGAGCGTGTAAGTGTTGCTGAACCCCAGGAGGACACGTTTCAAGCGCTGACAGCTGAGATTCACTCTGAACAAAACAAAATGCATTACTGAGTAAAACAAACCTAAATACAATTTTCACATTTTTCACAAGCCCTGCTGCAACTGAATGGGCCTTGATGAAGACCAGTGCAAGAGCAGGACCAATGTGTTTATTACTTAACATCATGTTAGTAGAAATCACAGGATTTAAAATGACATTTAATATGTGATTACATCACTCCTCCACCTCTGTAAGTTAAGAGAACACAAGAGAGACGAAATCAAAAATGTTATATGTAGTTTTCTGAAAGTTCATCCTGTTTTATCAAGGCTTTAAAAAATAGCTTTGTAGACTTTTTTATCATCAGTTTTTAACAAAAATTTGACCTGAAGCAGCAGCCCTAATGCCATGACCAACTCACCATCTGCTCTGTTTCTCTTTAATGTTTTCTTTTTAATCATTTTTAATTTGCAGTTATGTTTTTTGGTAATTTCCTGTCAATAATACCCAACACTTCCTGCAGATGTTTCACATTAAAAGCCTGCCTGGAATGGCCAGGTATATTCTCTATTCTCCAGGAAATCGAATTCCTGGATTTGCCTTTAATTTGACATATCCATGCAGAATTTTTTGATTTCATTGAGAGGACCATGGAGTGACTATATTGCTGTGTGATAATACTGTTGGAATGTACATTATCCTAAATTGATGAAGACAACTGGTAAACATTGGGAAAATGTTGAGTTTAACTTATTAAAAAACAAAGGCCTCTCTCTGTAATATATATTCAGTTTATTAGATACAATATAAATATGGCAGTATCAACAACAGCCAAAGGTTTTTGTTGAAACTGTTTTAGAGGTGCTCATCAAATTTTATGGTCATTGTGGAGGATGTAGTTTGTGGTGCTGTTGGACTTTACTATATTACACTAAGAGGTATTATTATTAAAGCTTTGAATTTTTTCAAAAACAGAGAGAAACTTTGCATTAGTTTGTTAAAAGTTTGGATCCTTATGGTGATCTCCTGTTAACATGCTCCAAACTAATAGTGGATATTCTCCTGAAGATGCTTTGACAAGATTTGGCCCCAATTAAGCCTCTGTGCGCAAATTTAGCAGATGGAGGGGGGCAAAACTTTCATATTATACTTTGGCTCAGAGGTTTCTCTCTCATTGCCCCAGTCAAGAGAAATTTGGATGAGATGGCAAACTGTGCGCCTAATTAGCTGAGGAGCTCATCGAAAATGTCTCTGCGTCCATCGCTCACATGCAAACACAGAAGAGAAGGCGCACAATATTTATCATGTTTTACTCAAACGTGAGGAGAAAAGTCATGCTAACATGTTTTTGTGATAAAAATAGGACGAATTTTAAAACAGTCTGTTTTTTACAAAGACATACTTTTTTGAGTCATTTGGATTTTTTTTATTTTTATTTATTTATTTATTTATTTTTTTTTAATAGTCATTTTGAGCTGAAATGTTTTGTAAGTTTTTTGGTGTAAAAAATGCTAAATTATTATTATTATTAAATAATTTTCAGCTCATTAATAAAATAATTGGAAAAAATAAGGAAGGTAAATTCAACACTCTTCATGGACCAATACCTTAAATTATGGCAACAAGAGCTGCTAACTTCCAAAAGTACAGCAACATTTGATTATTTTTGTTTTATTCTGATATGAATTCGCTTTTAGCTCTTGTCTCATTTACAAGATGTTCTAATTTGACACGAAACACAAAAAAAGGACTTATACCCATTCAACTAATGACATCTTAAACACAAATGAACCTGTTATGGTAAATTGTCTAATAAGATGGAGACATTAGAGGATGAGGGTGGTTTACTGAAGCCTACACTGTCACACGGTTTTAATGATAATCGCCAAATATGGAAGTTTAAGAGCAACAACACAAACAAATCTATAAAACCCTTTATAAATATTAAGTATCTGACTATACAACACAACAGAAGACTGCTGTTCTTTGCTTTGAAGGACAAAAAGTAGTGCCACTTCCTGTGTTTCCTACAGGATATTTTTAGTCCAGGCAGAGGGGAAAAGTCCCCACATGCAAAGACACACAAACACACTTTTAGAATATACTGTACAGTGTTAGATGTAACGCATCACTAAGAAAAACCTTCTACTGTTAAAGGCTGCAAACATAGTTAAAAAATATGTACCTCAATAAACTACCTTGTTTTTAATATGATGCAAACAAAACCCTTGTTAACTTTAAAATCACGTCTTACATTATAAAATGTTCGAATTTAGAAGCTATAGGTGCTGTTTTCATATAAAACCTTAACAGAAAAGTATCAATTATTCAGACAACTTGTGCTGCTAATGTAAACTTAGGAGGATTAATTTGTATTGACTCAGTCGATGCAGGTAAAACAACATCAGCACAAACGGCAGTAAGCTTATTGTCAGCAAACTAATTATGCACAGTCATTCGTTTAAATACACAAACACTCATTCCTGCACTCGGTGTAGTTGTACTGGCAGGAGCATTACATGCACAGTCACTGATACAGAACGCCCTGCCTCAGCCAAAGAAATGACTAAAAAGTATTTAACCCCGTGATACTAAGAGTTTACAGTGATGCCAGGCATGCCAGCTCCTCCTCCTCCCTGTTCTCCATCGCAGAGGTCATACAAGCAGGAGCTGGGCATGGGAGAAGTACTCCAGTCTGCAACCATTATATCATTTCCTGTTCTGTTTCCTGTCGACCACAGCTGCCAAAAGAAAGAGGAAAAAAATCTCCTTAATGGGCAATTTCCACTGGGCAAAGAGGGTAAACCAAGAGGGAGTGTTTAAAACTTCTTTATAAGAGGAAACAAGAAATGTTGGTGATGGGAAAAGGGCAGCGAAAGGTAAAAAAAAAAAAAGAGAGACAGGCTGAACATTGGTATTCCTGATGCAATGGTTCTGTCTTGTAGGTACGCATGAGCATTTTAATTTTCGCCACAGCGAAGAGAATCTGGAAGGAGTTGCCTTTCATCCTCACTTGTACCTTTTCTACCAGCTGGTATGTATGTGGAAAACACTGTCCCTGCCCCTCCACCACCCACCCGAGGCCCTTTCTGTGTCATCCACCCTCCTTTCTGGAGATGGGAAAATGAAGTGGTGTTGCTAAATATAAACTGGCAAACAGAGGGGCGGCGGCGGTCCTCAAAAGCACATTTCATACGGCATCAGGGGGGCTGAGGGAGGTATTCGCTTACCTGATAAAACGATGATTGTCTCCCTGAAGAGCGCAGTAAGATAAAATTATTTTGAGTGGGAGCACAATGGCGGAGGTGCTTATGTTAATCCTGACACTTCTTTTAAAAAGAACGGCAAATAAGATAAGCTCCTGCCTCAAGGTAAAGAGCAAAGAGTGGGGAGGAGGTTGGGGGGGGGGGGGGGGGGGGGGCGGCCCCCCCCCCCCCCCCCCCCCCCCCCCCGCAACCACCACCACTGCCACCACCATATGAACGATTCCTTCTTGAGCCAATTCCTCCTTCACTGAATCCCTGTCCAAGTTTGTGTCAGAGCATTTATTTGCATAATTCACACCTACTCCCTGCACCCCCTCCCCCAACAAACATTGAGCTCTGCTCCCTCCCTGCAGGAACAAGGAACATGCTCATCTATTGGACCTGCAGGTTTAAAGATAAAATTTCAGTTGAGGGAAGAGGCTCATTGGTTGAGGTGAATTTAAGATGAGTGCAGGAGGCACAAATCAAACAAATGGATTTATAATCCAATTACTTGCAATTTAACTGATAGTATGTGTGGTTTAAACACAGCTTTGTTTTTTATATTAGTTAATCTAAACACCTTTTGTTTATGTATCTGCTGGTTTCAACGATCAAAAACTTCCAAGATTGTTTCTGTTGCATGTGAAAGCTGCGCAGCACAGTAAAGTTCACACCCCTGCAAATGTCCAAGAAAACTACCAGCATGTTGTTGTTCTCATATTGTGATGTGCCCTCTTTGGTCTTAGAGACCCGGGGCCTTCTCCACTGTGAAGACAGGAGTTTGATCTCTGGGTAGCAACTCTACACACAACTTTCCTTACCAGTAATGATCCTGGACATGAATCTGTGGTCATACCAGAGACCATCGCAGACTCTGACATGATGCTGCTTCTGTTGAGGAATCAGGAAAATGCAAATGCCTCAGAAAACAAACAGGAAATATTGGTTTGGCCTCACTTGAGTAGTAGCAACATTTAATGGGAGGCAAGCACCCAACCCAGATTATAACAGACAGTGGCAGTGAAGCAAATTAGACATAGTAAAACTTTGTGAAATAACAGGGGATGAAATTACACACACATTACATGTACATCATAGGTAGAAGATAGATATGCATACATACAAAATGAGGGAGAGAACATACAAAATAAATAGTAAATGTGTGTAGTACGCATCATCAATGAGACCAGGATACTAATACACACACAGTCGAAAGTCTCCTCACCTTGTTTGTGAGCCTTTTGAACAGGTTATGTAACTGTTGGGTTATAATTTGTTTTGTGCTTTGAGACTCCTGACGCCGTGTTTTGTTTCCTTCCTTTGCTGTCATGTTTTAGGAAACCCAGGAGAGCCCCTCTCCGGGGATCAGCGGTAACTAACGGAGGACGTGGCAGCAGCCGGCAGGTATTTTACCACACAAAGACTGTTTGTTTTGTTTCACATGGACTATTTTTGTCAGTCTATCTTTGTTTCTTCCCTCTTTTTCTTTTTTTTCGCTGCTTTAATGGCAGCCTTTTTCAGTTGGTAATCCTGTTTGTTTGTTTGTGTCATAATTTTCTTTTATTCCTTCTGTCTTATTTTTTTTCTTCACTTCTGTCTTTCCTGCCCTCCTCTCTTCCTTTCCATTTTAATAAGCTGGGATGGAGGAGGTTTATATTATTATTTTGTTTTTAGCTCTGCCAATGGTCTTGTAACTATCATAATTAAACGTGCTTGTTAACAATGGCAGCTAATGAGGAATACAACAGTATGAACAATAGAAGCTGATTAGACAAAGACGGGCTGATAAAGCTTAGCGGAGGCTCACAGTTGGGGATTCTCTACCTGAAGACACCTGTCCTCTGACGTCTTTCACCACACAGAGACAAGAAAGCACTTGGAGAAAATTGTTATAATTATAGCCAAATCATCACATCCTTTGTCTCTTAGAACTCCCTTGCTGCAGTTAATCATGAATTAATACAAATTATTCTTATTTTTCTACCTTTTTGTTAGCTGTCTCAACATTCTACTGCATGCAATGATGCAGTGAAACAAGTTTTTATTTATTCAAGCTGAGAATATTTATGTTTGTGTCTCCAGAACACATGTGGAAAACAGTCTTTCTTGTTTTTTTTCTTTTTTCTTGCTCAAACTTATGTCATCTACTTTTTTTAAATCTTTATTGAAGAGAAGGTCTTTTTTTCTCTTTCACATTCACATTGCGTTGGTCTTTATACCTGGTGGTTTTAGTTTACTTCTACAGCTTTGTGCTGCTGGCCACTGAACAAGCAGTGAAACCAAAAAAATCAACTGACTGTGAGTCAGTGGTTGGACTTGTAGCTTGTGGACATGTGATCCAGTTGCTCTCACATGGGCAGATTTTAGTTTGTCAGTCATGACTGTTTGGGCCAAATTAGACAGAGTCTCCTTTAGTTTGAGCAAGTTGGTGTGATTCAAAAGACTTCAAAGATAAAATGAGACAGTTTGTATCTTTTATGATTCACTTTTTTGCCTTTGGATCCAGTCAGGGGTGCAAGTGAAGATCAAACTATCAAGAACTTCATTTTAAACAACTGATTTAATGATCATGTAGACTTTTAAAAGGTCATAAAAACAACTAATGACATTGTCAGTTCCAAAAATAAGAAAGAGCATATGCTAATGTTCACATTTAATGACTAATGTTTGGCATATTTGCTTGAAATGTGACTTGAAATCAAGTTCAGTTATTTAATTTATGTTAATGAACTGATTAATTGTTCAGAATTTTTACAGAGCTCCATCCAGTTGCAGTTAGTTGGTTTCATAGGTTATCTAAAACTTATTTGTGTCTTGATTCTGATGCCAACCCTCTCATGCCTTGCATGTTGGATGAGACCAAACTTCTGCTAAGCTCACATTGCAGAGAACTTCAGTTTAGCTCCAGTTTTCTGTGTTTTTATCAGAGAGATGATTATTTTTTGGGATTTGAACTCAGGAGCAGTTTTGTGGCAAAGCGAGAAAACCACTTAGATTCTATTATACAGTAGTTTGTTCACAGTGTGCATGTCCCACTCACAAAGAAGTGAAGTGAACCACAGAGGTTATTTACACCGTATTTTTTCCCTCCCTGATATGGAGAGTGGAGACCTTTTGGGTGATACAATAGTGCATTTACATGGAGGAACAGCAACCTGACGCACCGTAAAGTACTTCTGAAAAGCCCTCAAAAAAACGCTGAGAGTCGGCAGGGAAATGAAGGAGGCTGCAGATAAGACTCGACTTGTAAAACATAATTATATTTCTGTCGCCGGATTGCGCAGCCGTTGAAAGGAATGCATTTAACCTGTGATTCATGCATGGCAAGAAGTTGTCAAGGGAAAAAAAGAACACCAGTTAAATTGTGGAGGTAAGAAGCCTTGAATAAAGTGTAGCTAAGGTCATACCATCTTATGAGAATAATTTGATTCGGTGCTAGTCTTCTCTCCTGCAGGCATTTTCTACAGGGAAAAGGATTATATCTTTCTACTTTTCTGCTCCCAAAGGATGGGGAAAGGTCTAGTGGTATTAAAATCCTGTGAGCAGGTTCGGATCTGAATAACTCAGAAAGTAAAAGAAAAAAGGTCGAACTGTCGACTTTGTTTCGTGCAACAACCATTTCCTGCTTATTTCTTACTATACATTTGATTGAAACTGGATTCATTCATTCAAAATTGCTGCCCCAAAGAGGTCCGTTTCCTGTTG
Organism: Ctenochaetus hawaiiensis; assembly: GCA_029783645.1. Classification (NCBI taxonomy): domain Eukaryota; kingdom Metazoa; phylum Chordata; class Actinopteri; order Acanthuriformes; family Acanthuridae; genus Ctenochaetus; species Ctenochaetus hawaiiensis. The sequence continues at coordinate 1,646,056 of JAPZDY010000017.1, forward strand.
GCTCTTGTTTAAATTTAATCACAAAGGCTTCTTTGACTTTGGAGGAAAGCACAGATGATATCAATACTTTTGTGTATCAAAGAAAATTTAGTTTTTTTTCCAGATGCTGAAAACATTTTTCCAGGAAAAAGGACTAACAAATGCAGCTCATTTTCTCGGATAAAAAAAAAACACGCTTGTCACGTCAATTTGGATTTTATCTTCTCTTTACTGTATGTATTGCTTACCTCCTCAGTTTCCGTCTATTTTAGTGCAGCAGTAAACAGAAGCGTTGTTTGGCTAGTGGTGAAGGGAGAGGTTTCCCAGGCACGGACTGATACTCTGCTGCTGAGTGGGAAATCACATCCGCTTCCTTTTCTGCTGGCAGGATATCAAAGCAGAGGGACATAAATACCCATTCCTGACTCTTCCTTTACCTACTTTATTCTTGTTATCTTTTTACCTGCACTGCATCACTAATTAACAGAGTCTTTTAACCCCTTTAGATTCTAGTATTTTTTATGCCTCTGCACAGAGATATTATGTTTTCTGGTTGTTCGTCCAACAGATTCTGGTTAACATGTTATCTCTGGAATTGCAACACATCTGGAACAAGCATGAACTCAAGGGAGATCAATCAGAATTCAGTCGTCAAAGGTCAAAGTTTGCTGTAATGCCACAAAACATGTTTTTGGCTTTAATTTAGGAATTTACTCACTACTTTTGACAAAACTTCGCACAAGTGTCTAATAGGATAAAATTATGAAGTGATTAGATTTTATATCCATGAAGTCAATGGTCAATTTCTTTGTTACCATATTTTACATTTCCTCAGGTACTGAATTACGCTGCTTGTTTGTACTTCATTCATGTTTTTGTGGAAACATACATATTTGTATCAGTGTAGTCCACCAAGAGCTAACTGATTTTTCCAATTTTGAGCTTCAGGTAAATGCTGTTGCACCAGGTGATGAAGCTCACTATCAGTCCTCTTTTCTCCTCTGTAAAATTAATCTGTAAGCAAAGACAACATTTTTCGACTGTTAATTATTCATTGGCATCTTTTTTTAGAGGGAACAGAATTCTACCTTAGAAATACTAATTCAGATTTCCAAAGAAAAATAATATTCACAGACAGGTTTTGAGGTTATTTTCAGGTAGTTCTTCACAGCTGGACCTGATGTTTAGTTGCCCCTCTCCAATAAACATCTGAGCCCTTCCAATCAGGCAGATTTTCAGTACTTGAACTGATACTCCATCTGGATCGTCTCCACTAAGCAGGTTGGCATCATTTGAATCAGGGGAGCTGCTGCTGTCTGCCAATCTTCATACGTAAGGGGAACTTGTTATTCAAATTTATTCAAGACTTATTTTATTACCTAAAACACATCAAAAGTGGAGCACATTGTTCGAACTGTGAGGGAAAATATATGAATACAGTCAAAAAGTGAATATTGGGGGACCTTTGAAGTACATTTTAGATCTGTCTGTCTATCCTGAAGAGATATTATTGGCACTGTCTGGTACAATATCTGTGAGCTAGATGTGAAAGATCAGAGCGATATCTTGCCTTGCGGGATTTTCCAACCCCACTGGGACTTCAAATCGAGGTTAACCTCTATAGCTGTCACCTTCATCTGTCCCCCCTCTCCACCTCCTCCTCTTCCCACTGCTCTGAACTCTTCCTGCCAGAGAGTTTCTGCTTAAACCGCACAGTGCCACCCAAGTTGGCCAAAGTGCACTCGCAGTCGGATCAAAGTCGTTTATTCTTTGGCTCTGCGGCGTGTGAAAGGTGATAACATTGCTGCACGGGTCCTCCGGCGCTTCGCTCTGCGGTCTGGGCAGCGCTGTTCGCCCCACACCAGCTTCCCCGACTGGAGGCAGAGGAGGCCTCCTAAGCCTGAGCGCCGCGTTTCTTTTCTCCAAATTGTAATTAAAAGGGAATAATTATTTCTCAGCGGTCGCAGTCCAAACAAACAGACTGACAGCTCTCTTCTTTTTTTTTTCCATTCGGCGAAGGCCCATGGTTGATATCTCCCTGGTGACTTTTTTTCAGTGGCTTTCTGAAGCCGCCACTTCTTGGTTTTATTATCTTTGTCTCCAGCCCTGGCCCTTCGTGCCTGTGCTGGCGCCGTTGGCACTGGCCTTGCCCCTGCCATCCCTCTGTTCCACGCTCAACTTTTTCTCGCTACATGAAAGTGGCCGCCCGCTGAGAGACCGACCACGTGGCCTGGACTGTACCTTTCGCTCCCAAACTTTCCTGACCTAATTAGTGCCGAATTAAATCGGACAGGATGCATTCATTATTAATTTCCCGGGTTGGGGGTCTTGAAATAGACATTGGACATAGAGGAAGAGAGAGAGAGTTTCAGAGCTGTGAGGTTGAATTAGAGGCTCTCAGGCGTCGACTCTCCCTCCCCGTCTTAGACTTCATTTGAATGCAACGCACAGAGTTACCAAAGCAATACTGAAACACAATGCAAGTTAATCAACACACTTTGCATGCCAGTGTGTTCCCTTTTCTCTGTCTTTTCCTCTCTGCAGCTTTGGATCTGCAGTCTGCCAAAAAACTCTGTCTCATCTCCATGTGAAACTGCATGTTCTGTTTCATGTCTGCCGCCTGCTGCTGTTAACGGAAAAATCTTCTTTACTCTGATGCCGTCTTTCAACAACAAGGCCACCTTTCAGAGGCAGAGTTGACTTTATCAGAAAATATCGAACATATGAACATTTATTTTGGACTTAGTTGTTTGGAAAAAGAATGCAATGGTTATAGATTTCCTGTAAATGATTGAGACCATCAACTAGCTGATCAGTAAGAGCAGGTAATGCCAAATACTTAAAGCTGCTGTCATTAGCATTTGTATATTAAAAGTATATGTATAAAATAATTTTACATTTGTATTTGTTTGTATGGTCCACAAATTTATTGTCATGGTTCACTTTTATAACATCATCAACATTGTTTCCAGATGCAAAAGGCAACTGTTTTCAGTTTAAACCTTTGCAAATAAAGCACCATAGTGACTCTGATCAAAAAAAAGTTGTTAGCTTTTTCCTACACTTGTTCATCCCAAACTTTGTTGTCAAAGTAGTTTTGTAACCTCTGTTTGCAACTTTTTGTTTCAGACCAAACTGTCATGTACAGTAATTCTCTTTCTTGAAATGTTAGGCCTTGTTGAATGGTTTTGATTTTTAATAACTCTGCTAAAAATAAATCTTGATGTAAGATTGGTTAAATTTCTAAAAAATAACTAAAATTTGCAGATTCTCTTAATTGGTGTACTGATTGTAAAAACACATAGGTGAAGTTCTATTAGAGCACTGATATTTTTGAAGAGATTTTGAGATGTCGCACTTTTGCAAAAATCATTTTTATTTTGTCTCGCCTGCTCTTGGTGAGAACAGAGCAGTGATGAGGCCTTTGAGTTGTGCTATGGTTTTTGACAGCGCTGCAGACTCTGGCGAGCTGCAGGTCCTATGTCTGAAGATCAGTGGTGGGCTTGTGAAACGCCGCCAGCTGCTACCTCCTGTGGTCGACCAGAGGAAAGCTGTTGACTTCCCAAGTGGTGTTTTGCTGTGATCCTGGAGGGTGGGAGGTGATGGGAGGTGGAGGTTATCTTTGGGTGCAAAAGTGTAAAAAACTGTAAAGGCATCAGGAGAGATCATTTAAAGCAACAATGCTTGAAAGTAATTTTAAAATCTATGGTCAGACTGGATGACTGTAAGTAGCCGTGTGTGTTTTGAGGAATTTTGAGCAGCAGAGATACAAACCAGGCGTCAAGCAGAGGAGGAGAGCGAAGGTCAAGCAGGCTTTGGCAGACTGTGGGCTAAACTAATTAAAAGCTCTTGAGTTTGGACTGAAATACAAATGTAAATGACTTCACACTGGGGTACATTTAGATTTTGGAGATGTCTATTATTGATTGGACTTGACTTTGTAGTACATAGAGCACCCTGTGACTTCCATATTAGAGAAAACAACAATTCTCTGAAGTGATAATCAGCAAACTTACATCTTTGCTAACTGCTAATTGCTGCAGTGCCAATCAATCAAACAAACCCTCAATCAAACAGTATTTTTGAGCTTGTGGGCCACTCTTCTTTGCTGTTCATGCTGAAGATCAAGCTATTCTAGTAATCCAGTCCAAAAACACAAATACTTTATTACCTGTTTTATCAGTTAGGTCAAATTTGATTTAATTCAAACATTAAGCAGCACAAGTGAAAATACAGCAATATTGTTTTACACATGTCTCCGTGTTTTATCTATGTTGCACTGATTGTCATAATTTGAGGGCATTGCAGTGAAAATAGTTATAAAAAAGGAAGTCATTCTGTATCAGAATTGAGCTCTGTGACAGTGTTTTTTCTACAGCTGAAACATTATTGCTGACATAGAAATATTGAAGCACTGACCATAAGTATTATCTTCTAAAGAGCTGCTGATTTTCAGTCTGTAGTGGAAATTGGATGCATGAATTGGGGACAACACAGAAACCCAACAAACGATGCAATAAATTATTGTAGTTTCCATTGAGAAGATGTAGTTTTGAGGTCATATTCAGCTCATTATGTTGTTTTTTTAGGTTCTAATGTGTGTTTTCAACCTCAACACCTGTGCTCAGAAATTAATATGTCCCTTTTACTCTTGACATTGGGAGGATTGTTAAGTTTAGCTAAAAACAATGTCTGACAGTTTCTCATTTTAATGTATTTGTCTCTGTGTTAGGGGAGGGAACAACACCAATTTTCCCCTAGTTTCCTCTGAGCTGGTGACCCATATTAAACTAAAAAGGAATGATCAGAGTACAAAGGCAGGAATCTGGCTTTGCCTATGATATCTTTTCTTTGTGAAGTGAAACACAGATTCACAGATTCGGACTCTACCAGTGGTAACATTTCTAAATTCCTGGAACGCTTGGTTCTTTTATTTGACTGTACAGATAATGAAAAACTTTTTCTGTTTCACTGAATTCTTGTGTTTTAGATTTCTACTGTCTGATATGCCTCTGAAAAATGGTGTGAAAAACACTACTGCACAAAGCAAACCTGAGCGCTACCGTGTGTCGAACATCAATACACATTTTTCCCCGACTGTAGTTCGAGTTGTCTACAAACTGCCGAACACATCAAAGCAACAGAGGTGTCACACAGGCTGAGAGGTAAAAGATGTTCCAAGTCGTCAGATCAGAGTTAGATTCAAACATGGTACACAGTCTGAGTGCAGAAAAACAGAAAGAAAGAGAGACACAGGGAGCGATATGTAAAAGAGAAGAGATCAACCGTACAGTCATGTCATAGCCCAAGGCAAAGAGCTGCAGATGTAACAAAGACGGGGCCTGCGATTGTCAAGAGGCATGGATAATGATAGCTTTGCATGTAGGGTACAAGGCAAACATCAAGGCCATGCACATCGCAGTGCAGGACTTTAAAGGCTGTGGCGAGAAAAGGGGCCATGGGAGCGAAGATGGCCCCAATATGGCCCCCAGTGGCTCTCCTTCTGATGGCAGGGGCAGGTAACTGGGAACAAAGCAAATTGGATGGGTACAGTGTGAAGCCAGTGTCAGGGCTTGTCTCTCTTTCTTTATTTTGAGGGGTTTTGTGTTGAAAACTTTGCTTCTCCCTCTTCTCTTCTGTTTGTTTGATCCTCCCTGTCCCCTAGCATGCATCACGCCAGCTCCCTCTGACTGGACGAGCCAGAGCTGCTCTGCTACATGCAACACTGCAAATGAGCACATGCAATGTAGAATGAGTCCATATAGGGATCTGTATTGTTGGAGATTTTTCAGTCTTTCAAAATGTTCCAGTACAACACCATACCTCAGCACCAACAAGTCCTGCGAACTGAACAAAATACAGTTGAAATATGTAGTTTTGGAATTGATTTATGAGCTTTTTTTGATCTGATGTCTTTACAAAGGACAGCAGCTTGTCAGTGCCTTTTGTAGGCTGTCTCTATAATTTAAGTTAAGGCATAACATGCACTCTCTTAAAGGAATGTTTAGGGTTAAAAATAAGTTCTTCCCCTTCAAAGACACAGTTTGTTGACCCGTCCATCCACGCAGATCTTCTCCCTAGACCTTTGCTCCTGACAAGCAAATATAGTTCCTGTAATTGTAATCATATGACTTCTCAATAAGCAATGAGAAAAAACATTGACGATGCTTCCTTTCAGAAATATAAAACCTCCCCAGCGCACTGTTTAATGTAACATAATAAACTGAATGTGCCACATGCATCAGTTTGTAGTGTTTTGTTAAAAAACAAGCAGCTGTACAAGAACTTGGACTGAATAAAAATGCCAAAATGGCCAAAATTAGGGTTAAAATCAGGAATCACAAAGAATTTCAGTATATGATTTTCAATTTTAGTGTCATGGGCATTGTTACTCCATTATCCAACTTAAAGCCCATGACTTGAATTTCATTGTTTTTTTAACTGTACTGAATGTTGTCATTAGAGTATTGACTTGCTTTTGTAACCATTGCGACCAGCTTAATGAATAATTTGAAAAATAAGAGGTTTTAGTCTCATAACTGCATGATGTTTCTGTTGTTGCATTAACTCAGTATATGGCACAGCACATAAAATGACTGGATATATTCAAAATAAAACTGTTTTTCCCTGCACATTTGCCCAAGGAAATATGTTTGCTCCCTCCACAGTTGGTGCATTGCTCACTATATCATAGACTTCAGGAGCAATTAATGAAATTATGATCGAGAGTTGGAGATAGTTCAGGCAAGCGTGCAGCATTTCCCCTCTGAGTATTTATGTCTTGATTTTGTGTGTATTTTGGTAAAGAGTGCAACTTTTCACTTGGCGGGACTCCTCGTAATGACCGTTGGCTGCCAAATGTTTCTTCAGAAGCCATAAACATCATTTTTCCACAGCCTGTTCCTTGAATATGCACAACAAAAATAACCGCCTAAACTTTATTCTGTGTCCAATCCAATTATGAATACTTTGAAAAGTTCAACAGTTATTGCCAGACGCTGCACTCTTCAGTCAGGGCTGCTGAGGGGCAAACAACAACACTTACAGGCAGTCAAATAGATGTGCACGGGGGGTCCGGGGATGACACAGTGCAGTGTTTGACACCTGATGCGATGCAGTACAATGACAGTGTTGTACAGCAGATGTGGTCGTCAGCCTCGAGTAATTTGTTTGCATTGCATTTGATCTAATTTGGTGATTATAGAGTCAAATGATTAGTGTCACAGATTTGCCTAAATAGTGAGTTTTAGGCCCCTGATAACATATAAATGCTGTTTTAACAGGATTTATTGCACAGGCCACCTGTTAAAGGTCAGTCCAAATAAACTGGGGACAGGATTTCAGATTGGCCCGATACAAGCTGGTCAGCATGCTTCATTCTGTTAGTTGCTGTGATTTTGATGACTCTGGAATTAATGTAATTTCTATTTAAGGAGAGTGATTATTTTTTCATGAAAGTCCTGTTTGGCTTGTGTTTGAGCTTCAGGATCATCTCACTATGATTTGGATGTGTGTAGCTACAGGACGGCAGGCTTTGTGAAATTCCCCAAGAGACCAGAACGGTCATGACAAAGGCTTCCCAGCCCAGTGCAACTGCAGCTCACTGCTCCTCTCCTCCGTCATCTGAGGAGGGATGAAGGCTCAAGCCGGCAGGAGGGGGTCCAGCGTGACGCCCAGTAGGGGTGCCTGTTCACCCCGAGGCTAGCGGTTGATCTGGCTACTGATGGTTAAAGTGATGACTGAGGCCTTGTCGGATAGATGAGACCCTGACGAGACGTCTGGGTCGACAGGAGTTAGCCTCACACATGTCTCGTTCAAAGGTTAAGCACACGATTACAGGCGTCTCACTGAATTCAGCATCTATGAGCCGATGGCCTGTGGTGTTTTCTTCATGATTAGACTTTCCCATCTGACTGGCCCACTCATGAATCTTTGAGAGCTGAATGTGAAAGAGGTTTTTAGTGGGGACCAGATCCAGGAGCACAACATATTGCAGTCATGGTATAGATAGTATATGGCAAAAAAACATGAGCCTCTACTAAATTTTTTATATTTTCCTAAAACTACATCAGACAATGTGCATTTTTGTGACTGGAAATGGGAGCAAAACACAACTGTGTATCACAAACCTGGTACTGATGCTTTTCTGACCAGTAAGAATTATTTGAAATGCTTCTTGTAACTTTTGTTTTTTTTGTCATTGACAGCTGCTCTTATGATTTATGTGGAGTTTTAAGAAACCTTGAGAACGGAAGTTCTCTAGACAATCTTTGACTAGAAATCCATCCACAAACAGGAACAAGCCTTGATATTGTAACATTGAAGACCTTTAAACTGACTGAGTCGGAAGTTATCTATGTCTTTATTTACAACTCTCATTCTGCTGCCCTGCTGATAGTCAGCTAAAGCTTTTATAAGTTAAATTATATCTGTTGCTTTGCCTTTTATTGTAGTTTTGACTGTTTCCTGCTCAGATAGTTTGTTCTTGTCCTCTTTGTTTGCTGTGATGCTGTTTTCACAGTCAGCTGCCACCTGAAACAAAAACTAAGGTGCTTAAAATTAGGTGACGCCTGAAAATAAATCTCTTATTTAAATTAAGTTGAGGGACATAAATTGTTATAATCATCTGTGCTGCGTTCTGTAGACTGTGCTGTTGACTCACACTGGGCTTTCGCCTCGAAGTCCAGATCGGGAACAGACGGCTTCAGTCGCCTCAGTCTTGGGCCAAATTAAAATAGAAACACTAAATTACCCTGAGTGTTTGCTTCAGGCTGTCTGGGATGCCCCAAACACTCTGCATCTCCGACACATTACGACTCAAGTCAGGCAGTCTTAATAAATGTAATTGGAGGCTTTTCAGATGTGATCTGGAGCCAGGTCTGGCATGTAACTTGCCCAGCAGTTAAAACTGGCATTGTCTGTCAATTTTCTGATTAGTCACATTTGAATTCATGACAGATGAGCTTTCTGTGATTTACATATCCCTTCGCTCCTAACATATACAGACATTATGCAGCATATAAATTAGTTTCACATGTGTAATACAGACTTTATTAACTTGGTTTAAATAAGCAGGGTAAAAAACTGAAACATATGAAACGAATCAATACTACATACTGTCTTAGTCTAAAAGCAGCCATTTAGATAAACTTTTGGTTAACACTTATTTTAATGTAAATTTTTAAGACATTCTTTCCCTCCTTTCAAGTAACTTCCCCTAATGCCTCTGTTTGAAGTAACTGTTGACATTTCTTGATGAAAAGTGAATCGTGTGACTACAAAGCTACTCAAACCAACTACCAAAGGCTCTGAAAGACCAGAAACAAAATCCAAAATGATCACCAACTGATCCAAAGCAACTACACTGACATGCAAAATGACCGCAAAGCAATGTAGATGGCTAAAAAGGGATCAAAATGATTGCTAATGGCGTGGTGACTCTCAGTTTTTGGGTGTTTTGTTCCTGTATAAACATGGGGGGCCTTTAATGTGTCTGTGCCCAGGGGCCCATCATCTCATTATATGTCATTCCTTGCAACTAACTCGACATGACTGCATTTGACTAAACACGTTGCTGTGTCAGAATAACCCTTGCACAGCGGCCTCTGTACATTCTCCTTCTTCCTGTGTAATAGTCTGATTGATTTCACCGTGCAGCAGTTGATAATCTTCTATTAGAATTGTTTTGGCTGAATATAGAAAGACAGAAATTAAAAATGCATCCCAATTGCAACAGTACCTCAGACCGAGGGCAGCTAAGAGAGGTTGAAGGGGAGGTGTGGTGGTGTGTAGGTAAAATTTGACCTGTTTCTATGAAATAAGAAAGACAAATGTCTGCTTGGCTTTTCTGATATTAATTTAAAGAGTGTTGTTATTTCACTTTGGCGCTTAATATTTATCTTACTGGAGATCTAATTTAAATCCTCAGTGAATATTTTTAAGCAACGATCTTATAAATGTGTCTGGTTTTATATTTATCACCTCAGTCCTGTTGAGACCCTAAATTAATTTCTTTCCAAATTGTTTTAATGATAAAGTCTGAAGAGAGAAAATCACTTAAATTAAATCACTTAATTAATTAAATCAAACCAAATTATTTCATATTTTCTGATTTCTTGCCCGTGTGCAACATCGGGTCTTTCACTTGTCTCCAAATCACACATCATCACGCTCATATAAGCCTCCCAGTTTTCATCTCTTTTTCTGAAGAAGCACACAGACTCATTTTCTACAAAAGGCTCATTTTCTCTCTTTTCCAAACCAGCGCAGATATTTGGAAAGGTGATTGGTTACGGCTATGAAGTGCCTGCCTGGAGCCACTGAGACCTTTTTGATTTGAGACAAAATGCTGTACGGGTGTGAACGGCATGAGAACAATGAAAGTTGCGTGGTAGCTAAGTGAGAGTGAACTCATGTGGGACTTCTCCGCTGATGAAAGTGAGAAGCCTCCACACCCTGAATTTGTGACAGGACCCCTTGAAGAAAGAACCCTTGTTTATCAGTTTGCTTTTAACATCACAAAGATGAGATGACGTGCGTTGCAGAGGAGCGGTTTGGTTTTATCTTGCTTCAAAGCTCCCCCGCCATCAAAACCCACCGCACTTTCTTTTGCTTTTTTTTTTTGCTTTTCTCCTTCTTCCATTTCAAGTGCAAAGTAAAGGTTTGCATAAACATATGCAGAGACACCCCCCCACCCCCCTTTAAGAGAAAACAAGTCGTGCGATTCATGTCTGAATGTCTGATTCTTTATCCTGTCTCTTGCCTTTCTTTCCATCTTTTGAAAGAAACATCTCTCAAGGCTTATGTACACACTGAATAAGCCTGTTTTGACAAAGCAAGGTGGAGAGCAACGTATGTAACAAGCTCATCGCTCTTTGCTGTCTCCTCTTCCTCTCTCTCAGCAGCTCTTGACTTCTTGAGAGGCCTTTCTTTCTCCTTCTTGACAGGGACAGCTCCCTGCCCATTTGATGTCGGCTTGACGGTCAAGGATAATGGTGCGTCGTGGGACCGTTGTCATCCTTGTCAATAGCGTGGCCGAGGGGGAGGGGAGGGCCCCTGTGAAGCTACCTTTTTTTTTTTTGTTTCGGCTGTGAAAAAAGTGCTGCATTGTCTTCTCTGGACATACACGTTGGTCACTCAGGTCACTTTATTTGAACTTGATGTGTCCTTGCAGTGGCATCATGTGCAAACCTGATTTTCCGATGTGCCACCCTCAAATGACTTGTCTTCTTTTGATAATCCCCTCTCTTCTTCTCTTCCTCGCAGCCGCTCTGCACGACAAACTTCCCCTCTCCTTTGCTATCACCTCCTCAAACACACATACATGCACTTTCTCTTCTTATTTTTACATTCACGTCTTCTCAATGTCAAACAAAGCCTTGAAAACTACTGATCATTTTTTTCTTTTTTGTTTGGATTGAATCTAACAAGGATCCTTTTCTCTTTGATGTAATTAAGCTCCTGAGGCTTGATCTGGGCGTCAGAGTTAATTTTTTCCCGAGCATCGCGGGGAGCTATCAGAAGACTTCAGATGTCAGGCACTCTTTCAAGCTTCACGGCACCTCGTTTTTCCTCCACCCCGCATAAAAGATGGGGGGGGGGGAGGGAAGGAGGGAGTGTGGAAAAACAAACGGACTCGCCTGACGTGGTGAACCCCCTCCCTCTTTCGCTGCCCAACACCTCCACCACCACCCTTCCCGGGTCTAATAGTCCTCCTTATCTCAACGCTCTGATCCCCCAGGCCCCTTTTTGTGCAGCCATCAAATTGCCCACCTGTAGCCTGAGGACAGATGGGGAGGGGGAGACTCAAAGATGGTCTCTGTGTTTTCTTTAATGGGACTTGGTTTCTGTTGAGCGAGCAACCTGTGTCACTTCCACCTCCCACATCACTAATGACATGTCAGAGGACACCCACAGCGAAGTGCCCTCTTTTTTTAACATTCCAGCAAGGCAAGGTTGCCCGCTGCCTCTGCTGAAATTATTGATGCCAATTTGTATAAATGGTTCGGTGAACACAGGAAAGGAAGTGGCCTTCAGGGAAGAGCAAGACCCTCGCAGGAGTCGGTTAAAGATGGAGGCGAGGTGCCATTCTTCCTCGCCTAAAGCTTCCTGTATGTGCAGGCCGAGCAGCAGGATAATCAGCCCGAGTCGGTTTCATTTGAGCAGAGTAGCTCTTGCAGCTTGAAGGACTGATCTGCAGCTGCTACCACAACTGGCCATTGTCTTCTGTAAATTGAGTCAGAGTTCAGAGGTGTGGATTACGTTTGTGACCTGACGGTTGTGGAAGAAAAAAAGAAGAGGACAAGACAGGAAAGGCTTAGAGACAACGCCGTGATTTGTCCCCTAGTTTGAGCTTTTAAAGTCATCTCTCCCCCTCTCTCGTCCC
>JAPZDY010000017.1:1658519-1673315 GCA_029783645.1 Ctenochaetus hawaiiensis
AAAGTCATCTCTCCCCCTCTCTCGTCCCTCAACTCAGCTCAGCTCAGCCCGACCCTGGGCTGACAGACACTCAGCCTGTGTTCAAAGCGTAATCTTCAACCTCTAGGTAGCGCCGCTCAAGCTTGAAAACAAAATCTCCATAAGAGAGAGAGGAGGTGGAAGAAGACAGAAGAAGGAGGGGTTGGAATAAAGGCACATTAGACAGACAGTTCCTCTCAATTGCTGAAACAATAAGCCCTATTTATCGCCCATTTGAAAAAGGTTTGACGTGGCGCTGAAACAGAGGGGGCTTTCATCTCCCCGGCATATTAAACTGTCACAGTGCTTAACTTTAAATTAAGGTGACATGCCAGTGACTTGGGGATGTCACTAATAGTGCAATGGCGACCTGCTAATAGAAGTACAATATGACACATTTGCTTTAACTAAAACCTCTGCTGTCAGATTAAGCCAGTGACATCTTAAACTTTTCATACATTAACGTGACACTTGGAACAAATGCAATTTGGCATTGAGATCAGGACAAAAGAAGGCGTATGATTCAAAGCATCGTGAATGGTATTGTCACGAGGTGTCTCGGAATAAAAGGATGACATTTTCTTGTATTAGGTGAATGTAATAAATCACACGTGTGTTCAGGACCATGTGAGAATCATGTGCCCTTGTTGTTCCCTAAGAGGTTTACAGGAATGCTGCTGTGCAGTTTGCTTTACCAGACTGGATCAGTTTCTCCAGTTCCATAACTGTAGCTGAGAAAGAACCTAAATGTGTGTAATATGTAAAGTTTTCAGAGACATATTTTCAGAGTGGTGATATATGAACGGGACTGACACTCCACTGATGTTCTTTTGTTGTTCCTGAGAGAAATAATAGAGTCACTTTCCTTGGCTCTTCTGCAGAAGTGTGATAGCTCGGCCTCTTGTCAAAAGGCCTTGACCTTGGATTAGAAATATGTTTCCATTGTTTGAGATGTCACATAACATTTCTTTCATCCTTACACACTGAACAATACACGTCAAAGCCGTCGAGGGATTGGGGATTTCACGTCGATGATGAGTCTCTTTGTTAAAGGATGACTGTTTTTTTGTAAAAGGTGAAGGTGCAACAGAAAGTTCAGAGCCAACGTATAAGGTAAAAACTCACAATTGTAAGCTCTGAAAAATTTTAGAAAGTTTGCATGTACAGTTCTTTACAGATTCAACTTTGGAAATTAAAAACTGAGTATAAACCCAACTAAACAATATCCCTATAGTTAAATCTAGTTTTAATGCAGTAAAAAGTGCAGATTTATTACATTTCTTAGTTATGATAACAGAAAACACTTGTGCTAAACTTGTTCTTCCCACAAGGCTGAAAGCCACTGAACAAGCATTGTATGATTCTTAACCAAGCTGATTTGCTGGCTGTTTTATTATCCTTTAAGGTCTCTCTACCAAATCCTTTGAACTGACTTATGTGTCCATTACAACATCAACCCTCTCTTTAAATAATCCTCACAAACAGAGACAATTTAGTTGCTTGTGGTTTAAATTTACTTCAATGAAGTCGCCTTAGTTTTAGAGTCAGGCTTCTGATTAGAGTCCTGACGCTGACTCAACAATCTACGTTTCTAATTAAGTGAAGGAGGCCTGGGACGACATGGGCTGCTGCTCCGTTTACCACAAGACACATACACTTAACACACACATGCAGTTACCTCACTTACAGGCAGACAGAGCATGCAAACACACAGTTACAGATACTGTGCAAAAGCTCTGTAACAACATCTGCCTTTACAGCCACATGAGCCAAACAGCAATGCGCACACACACTCAAACACACACTTCAACCACCTAATTTAGTCATGAAACTTCAGCCACACATCCGCAATGCCTGAGGTCACTGAAACAATCCGAAGAAAAGGTTTCAGAGCCGTCAGTTTACTGCAAAACGTCCCAGTTTAAAGCTTTCCATTGACCCAAATAAACAGGAAACATCCAGAAATACTGAAAAGTGAAAAATCAGTGTAGATAATCACAACTCTTGACAACAATGGAGACTTTGTAAAGTGCACAATTTAATATGTAAATATTTGATGGAAGAGAGGGTGTGGAGCTCTTAGAGGTTTATGGGAAAAAAAATATGCAACGCAGAAGCACAGAATGAGCATACTTATGAGGAAAATCCAGGTAAAAGCCTTTTTTTGATTTCTTTTTCTAGAACCAGAGGAAGATAGTGTTAAAGATTTTAAGACTTAATAGGCTGTAAATAGCTTTAAAATCATCTTTAAATGTTTCACTGTAATTGTGATTATTAGTGTAGCACATTATCCACCATGTTTAATGCACGTCCATGCAAAAAGATGAATATCTACCTGGCTGCATGTGTAAAAACCTCAGTGGAGTCATCCTCCTGCTTAGCGTCAAGGCTAATTGGAAAGAGGGGGGAGGTTGGAAGAGAAAAAAAAAAACTGTAAAATCCCCTAATTCCTGGATTATAATTTAAAATATTCCAAAATGCTAATCAGGGAATTGCAACCAACAAAGGGATAATAAGACGGTCATCCAATTACTGGCATTTTCTCCCCCTGTTTGGAGGGGCCTGTGCAGACCTGGAGCCCGAACGCGTCTCGGTTTCCTTTTTAACTGAAGACAGAGCGTCGCTGCTCAAGCTGTGAGCAAACACGGGAGCTGCGGCTAGGCCCTCCCTGCGTCTGCCTGTCTCACAAATATGTTAATTAGGGTCCAGATATTCACACACTTAATTAGCCGGGGCCGAGGTTGTTTCATTTTGATTGGGGGGAGGAAGAGAAAGGGAGAAAGACAGGGTGGAAAAAGGGAAAAAAAAGAAGAGAAAGAGGGTTTACTTTTCAATGGCGGATTTAAATATGGCCTCAAGGTGATGAGGAGGTATTGTTAACTACTGTACTCAAATGAACTTTTCTCCCCCTTTTTTCCTACGGCAGGATGGAAAATCCAGCGTGGACGAGATTAGGCTGTCATTTGCCGGCGAGCGTTTCCATTTGGAACATGAAGTGATTGCGCTAATTGAAGTGGCACTCATTACATTACCATATTATATGTCGAAAATGAGACGAGGCCGGCCCCTGTACCTACACACTGCACAGGAGGAGATACTGACGCCGGGGTTAGGGGATGAAGGGGGGAGAGCGTTGTTCTAAGAGCGTTCTAAGAAAATTGCAATGCCGGCTGCCTCAATAGGCATCATTAGACATGAAATTAGAAATTTTTCGGGATGAACTGTTCACATAAAGGACTGCAGGGATTTGACACTAGCACTTTGATGTGTGTGATTTAGCAAACGTCTCCTGAAAGAAGGAAAAATAAAATCTGAAACAGTCTCAGAGAAAATAAGCCCTTAGAAGTGAGAGGAAATAAGTATAAGAAAGAAAAAGTTTGCCCTGTGCGAGTCCCTCTGCTGTGCTGACTCTAATAGCAGCTTTCAGAAAAACAAAATTCAATTAGACAAAATGCTTAACAGTGAATCTCTGTTCCACCCACTCGAAGCTGAAAATGCCAAAGAGAAGAAATTAATTTCTACTTTTGTGCTTTCAATTTTCTTATTTAACTTCAATAGGGGGCAGTCCATTATTCAGTTCATCTCAGAGGCATTTGCTTTCACACCCGGCCCAAATATCACTTACACACAAGAATATTATATTGCTCATGTAAATCTCTCTTTTCTTCCTTAAAAAAAAAGAAACTAAGAAAGCAGCTTGGCATATTTATTGGTGAGTCGTGCTGAGCCGCTACTCCCCCCTCCCAGAAACCACTACCAACCCACCCCCCTTCTCCCACTGCCCTCGAATCCCTTACCCAAATACAATGACCCAAATAGAGTGGGAGGGATGGAGGGTCTCGACGTGGTTTTCTGAGGGGATCCTCTCTGCCCTGTGGCTCAATATGAGCCTCAGGTATTTAACATAAACATACCCCCGCTGCTTTTCACTCCCCCGGGAAAGATTTAACATGAGTGTCAGTCCTGTCTGCTTATTGTCCTTTAGCTTTATTGTTCGCATCTCATGTTATTTTAAAAGCACTTTGCATGAGAAAGTGGTTTAATGTAGTGCTTTTTATAAAAAATAGAAAAAATAGTAGCCATTAAACCCTAATGGGAAAAAAAAAGTTGATGGGTTCATGCAGGTGAAATATATTTTTTAAATTTATGTTTCAACACACAAACAAAAAAACTCAAACACCTGCAGTCAAGCCTATTTATGTGTCTTGGGGTATCTATGATGTAAATTCTACAATAACACCCTTGTAACTACTGTACCAACCCTTTTAATGTGCAACCGAACCAGAGTACAGTATGTACCGTGATGCTGCTCTGCACTCCCAGCTGTCTCTGACCCTGTGGCAGACATCCACCACCATCCGAGCTGCAAGAAGCACTCAGAGATTCCCTGAATTTTCGGAAAAATTTGACATTGGTCCAAAACCAATCCCCTGGCTTGCAGGGTATGTAAAACACATTCTTTTTTTCCTCCTTTCTTTAGCTACAGCTGACTGGAGCACCAGCTGGTGGCGAGCAGCCAAGACTGCAAGGCATTTGCTTTTAGTTGTAGGCTAACTGCACTGCTGAACTGCTTTGGGATTTACTCTGCATTATAGAAATGGACTGCAGTATAGATTATTAACAGGACGAGTGTGTGGGCGCGCAAGCTCGGGCCCTTTTTTCCTCAGAGTTTGGTTTTCTACTTGCTCTTTTCATCCTTTTTTTTCAGTTTTTTTGTTTTAATTTGCATCTTTTGGTTCTCTGCACAGTTATGTAGTGACAGACCTGATTGTTCGAGGTACTTCACATAGTTTAGATATGAGAACAACAGCTTGATGTTTGTAAAATGATGCTGTCAAACCTAAGAAAGACAACCTTGAACACTTCTGGTTTGTTGGCACCACAGATGAAACAAAAATAACCAAAATTACATTTCTGTAAAACCTTGAGACATATTGCAACCATATGATACGACTGTGGTGTAGATTTCAACAATGCCTGCTGTTTTTTTCAGATGTAAATAAAATCTACTGTAAATAATGTTGAAAAAATGTCTGACACTCATCACAAAGCTGGAATTTCCACGATCCCACCTCGACCCTCTGTTACTATGAACAACTTTCAGGATCAAGCAGCAATTTTATTTCACTTTGATGCTTCAAACCTTCCAAATCTCTCTTATTTTAAAAGCAATGGACAATATTTTGAATATTTAATCACAGAGGACAAGAGGGAAGAGAAATTGAAACTCTTCAGCATTCAGTAAGTGTTCGTTTTTGGCGTTGTGTAATTGTCATTCTTAACTTTTGAAGTCTGCATCAGCCCATAATAAGGAAAAATGTTGGCATGAGTCTCCAGTAACCGCTGCATCTGTACTGTGAGCTTAAGCAGCTCAGCTATAATGAATTCAGCGGTTAAAAAACACTAGAAATAACAACAGAAGATATGGCAGCTGCTCTAAGTTAGACCTCAAAGATTGTAAAAGTTGGCACAACAGATACAAAACGAAGTGCTGCGAGCTTCGGCTGTGAGTCTGTGAAACCAGCCGACCAGGGATGTGGATGCATATTGAAAAGGTTTATTTCATCTTTAATTTGGGAGATGTAAGAGTGCAGATGTGAGAGAACGCACCTCCTTTTCTCCATCTTGCGGAGTGCGCATGTGATGTGATTGGGCTGGATTTGTGTCCATCAGCGGCAGTCAGGAACGAGCGTCTTCTCGTCTCCCTTCTTGTCAAACCGCAAGTGTATTTATACTCTGATAGGGCAAAATAGAGCAAGAGGGGAGGAAAAAAATCTCCTGTCAGCTATTCTTACAAAAAATATTAGAATTCTCATTGTTATGAAGACTTGCGCTGAGAAAGCCTAAGCCTCTTGACTTATGAATTTTAAAAGTATCCAAAGAACTGAGAGAGAGAGGAGCCTTTTTCCCCCACTGACCTTAATCTTAAATAGGTCTCAGAGACAGGTAGAGTGATAAATGGACTAAAGTGATTCCAGCTGAAAAGAATAGGAGCTAAGCCCACTTTTTCAGAGGGCTTGCATCGGCTCTTATCGCTGGCAGGCGACAAACAGCTCCAAACTCCAGGTTCCACAGGAGCGTTTGGGAGCACAGTGCCAGCTGGGCTAATGCATAGATTAGTTTACAAGTTTGGCTCCAATGCCAATTGGATTAAGCCTCATCATGCTGGGGGTATTTCCACATTGTTTGACAGTCTACATACGGTCAGCATCAGGCAGAGAGTACCACTGTGATGGACTTATGCTAATGCTTCCTTTTTTTGTGTTTATCTAAACACTTTGTGACCGACAATGTCAGCAGGGTTGAGCAGTTTTTATCCACGACGTGTTGTGCTTTCTGTATGAGGCTTTTAGAGCGGCACCTTCAGCTCCCATTCTCAGTCCCAGGAAGCGATTGTAACCTTTCATTCCTAAGATACGGCCCATCTTTCGCCCTCGGGCTATGTCTTTAATATCAGCGCTCTTGTCATCCTGATCCCCCAGTTCAAAAACGACCCGTGTCAATATCAAAATATCTCTGACAGAGAGTGTATCTAATGCCTCTACACTGAGCTATAATCAGAGTTATCACTTTGAACTAGTTCACAGAAAGGCGCTTTATTTTCCAAAGCAAAATTGGTTTGGTCTCCTTAGGACTCTGAGGTTTATTTGATTAAGACTGGAGCGGAGCATGAGAAATCAAGGAGGGGGACTTCAGTGACATTCCTCAGTAATATTTATACCAATCCCTTGGCTTGTAAATCATTTATGCACTTTCCCACTCACGTTGACTCCAAACCTCAGAGTTAAGCGCGAATTAGGTCTTGTAATAATAAACTAACCTCCTGCTCGGGCATTGTCTCCTGTCAGATCAGAGGAGGAGGGTCAAGAGCAACTGGACCTCTAGGGCACCCCAGGGACTACCCCAAAACTCCTAACAGCTCTGTGGTGGGACCGCCACAGAGGCCTTTAATTGTTATTTCAGCAGCCCCCCCACCCCATCTTCACCCCTCCTCCCCCACCGCGGTGTCCGGGCAAACAGAATGGTCCTGATGGCTTTGTAATGAGAGGCAGTGTCCGCAGGGAGCCGGCTAGTGACTTCCAAATACATTGCCCTTGTTAGCAATGTTTGGCGCACTGCTTCGTTGTTACAGATGTCGGTAATAGAGCACTAATAGAGATCCATTACCCTTAGGTTGGCTGTGTGTGTGTATATATGTGTGTGTTTGTCTTGGGGAGGGCAAAGAGCCCCATAAGATTAGCACACTCGTGGCTGACCTCTGCCTCCCTCCAAAACTGATTATTTCATTTGATCAAGCCCAAAGGTGGCGGCGGGTCTAGCACCGGGTTGATGAAGACGGTGATTTGATTATCCTCCGCCGTCGTTTCAGATTCAGGATTATAAGTCAGCTCTGTAATGGAAAATATTAGCAGCGTGAAAGCAGGGAAGGAGTGGAGAACAATAGAGTAACAAATTGCATGTTGCCCTCAGGACAGAAAGGTAGACAGAAACATTAAATTAATGAGCCCAGAAGAACTTTGTCACAAATGAATCGTGTAAATACATTGATCTTCTCTCCTCTCTAGTTTATTTTCTTCTTTTCCTTTGCTCTTTTTTCCCCTCCCTCCTTGCCAGCCTAATGATTTTTTTCCCCTACCATTTTTACATTGCAGAGGAAAGGAAAAAACCTGTTCTGTTTTTCACCGGCGCTGCCTCTCGGTAAACACTCTTCCTTCTTATCTGCACGCTGCCTTCTCCCTAGGCTATGGAGCAGATTTTTCATTTAGCTAAAAGCTCGGTAAGAGGTCTATGAGAATGATAATCCTACCACGGGCCGCAGCTGGCGTTTCTGCGGCGCGGATGATTAGTCGGGAACGTTTTGCATTCGACCTGGAGAAATTCTCTCAGTGGGAAGTTAGCATCCGCTTACTGTCTTTTTCAGCGAGGCCCCACTCATGGCCCTCACCCCTCCCTCTCTGTCTACACACACACACACCGACACACACATGCACACACACTCAAACACTCTCCAGAGGAGGCTTTTATAATGGATGATGAGGGAAAAATCTAGCATTTACCTCCCTCTCCTCCTTCTCTCCAAATACTGTCACTCCTGTCACTGTGCATGATGCTCTGTGACCTTCGTCAAATATATTTCTAATTGCTTTTGACAGTGAATTGGCACCCTGCTGCTCCAAAGGGCCCCTTTTGGAGCGTCACAGAGTGATGCAGGAGATCCCACTTTCTGCAGGTACGGAAAGGGATCCCCTCAGACGGAATTAAGGCGGCGAACAGGAGGAACAGGTCATGAATGCACTTATCTCATTTGTCTGACAGGTTTAAACGTTTATTAAAGGCCTCAGCCTTAATTCCCCCAAGCAGGTGTAAGCTTCCGTTGAGGTGTGAATTATATCCAATCGAGCAGATACGCTCATAATATGATGAACGCGGGCTAAGCTTCTCCAGGTGGAAATTGAATAACTCATGGTTTCTGGGCGTAATCCATCCGTGAATTGTTAAAGACAAATAGAAGGAAAGCGTTGTTTCCTCCGTCTTCAGCTTCACTTGTCTTTGTGCAGAAACACTTACCACAATAAACTGTATTAGCAGCATTACACGCTGCTCAAATTACACAAATACAAGTGCACAGACTCCAAATGCCCTACGCAACATGCTCTTGTCTGGGAATCCTTTTATAAAAGTGCCTCTTAAATGTTGTTTGACTCCATTTGGAATCCAACCCTCAACAACCAGATCTGCATTAGTGCCATTTAAAGACACACTGAAGGAACACATGGAGCTCTTTGCACTTTCGGTGCCCCCGGTCACATCACGACAGGCCCACAGTTGATGGACAATGTTCACCGATGCAACAAACACAAATGGGTATTTGCTTTCCTCCAAGCGCATCTGCCACCTGGCTTCAGTTATGAATACAGCCCTGATTATTCCTGAGAGAATTCACATAAACAATATAGACATAAAAATGAAATCCCATTTAAATAATAACTTTAATCAGAATTCACTCATTAGAATAAAGCTTTTCTTTGCTACCAGACCTCAATCTTTCTGGAAGCTCCAGCGCAACCACAGTTCCTGGTAGTAAAATGTCAATAAAATGAAACACTGTTGTAAATATGTCATTTTTCTTATCACAACTTCCACTTATAGACAGACCAACCTGAACACTAAATGCCTTTACTGTCTCACCGACTGCTGCCTCCTTGAGGTCGTTGTCTCCTTTTAGCTACAAAAAGACATTTCATGAAAATAGATATGTAGAGATAATTGTTGATGCTGGCCTGTGACTCTGCTCAAAGGCTGATTATGACTTATTGTCCATGTCAGTGAAAAATGAAAAAAAAAAAAAATCCCATCTTTGCAGTGATAAGCTGCATAACAGAGCCATGTATGAAAAAATGTGGTTGTGGTTGTTGTTACAGGAGCTTTTTTTCTCTGAGTGGTTGTTAATACATTTTTTGTTGACCAAAAAATCAGAGCATCTGCTGTTTGTGTTGTTCAGGTATGAGGTTTAAACTGTCTAGACGAGGTCATTAACAGTGATAACTTCACCCTCAAGTGCATCGCTCAAGGGAAACACACACAGCAGTTGTCGGCCTTTCACACAGACTTGAACAGGCATCCTGGGCGTATCAATTAAACTTGGGCATTAATTTCCAATTTGTCTTTTATTGCCTGTTTTTAGATTGTAAAATTAACTCAGTAGAAATGACTTTTATTGGGCATTTGATGCAACCTAGTTTGGAAAATGTCTTTAAATGACTTTACCTTTTGTTATTTTCTCTGTTGAGTTGTATGCTTAGATTATTTCACATGTTTTGCAGGGATTTATAACTGCACTTTTAAATTTGTTTCCTGATGCTATTTTCTGTGGAAACACCAATGATGAAGCAGAGAGCGAGGAAGAATTTGTTCATGATTAAACTTAAAGTGAATTAATCGTTAAGTAATTCTTACATCCAAGAACATTTCTGCTTGAGTTTTGATTTTCATGTGTAATGTTGGTTGTTTAACAATGAACAACATCCCAAGCTTCTTCACAACATCAATTAAAAATATCTTTTGTTTTAATTTTTTTATGCAGAGCCCTCTAATGGCAGATATTACATACTGTGTGTTTAAATAAACAGAGATAGATATGAAGTCCTTAAAATTTATCTGAAAATTTTTTATTCCACACTGAAGTATTTTTAAAAGATCCTGATTGTTCAAACTCTGTCTTCAAATAATTACTGCTTTCGGCAGGAAGTATTTGTACTTTTAAACCACAGGAGGAGGTTATGACTGTGCTCTGAACACCTCTCAGTTGAAATGACTTGTGACCGCGTGGCCAATTTTTAACTTCAGGGGAAACACTGAGGAAAATCTTCAATACTGAAGCTCCATTGTCATCCCGGGTTAAAAAGAGAGAGAAAAACATGTCGGATGAATACAATCATGTGACCAGAAGTAATGACAACCGTGACCCATTTGTACGATGATAATTAGCCATCCACAGCCACAGGGCGCTGACCTCCAAGCTGGGATGAAAACAAACCCACCGATTTAAAGCTCTCTTTGTCATGCGGCAGGACGTACTGACATCTTACATACCATACTAGGGACTTGCCTCACCCTCCACAATGAGTAATACTTTTAATATATTGCATTATACGTGTATATACATGCTGTGTAGAAGAGTACATGAATAGCTTTTAGTGTCTAAACTGAAATAACTCTTCCTGAGCTTCTATGACGTCTTACCTTGACAAATTTTAAATCATCTTACCAATAAGTTTCTACCAGCTGCAACAAAATCAACCTTAAGGCTCCTCTGTGATCAGATTTAACATCATTGTACATCAAAACAACATAAGGAGAACGTTATTTCTACTTTTTGATTGCGACATCAGTTCAGCTGTCCTCCGGGCGATCTTTGACACGCGACTGAAGATAAAGACTTTTGTCCTGCTCTGATTCATTTTTAGCTGCAGTTGTGTAATCTGTTTATTTCCTCATCGGATGTAAATGAGCTCTCCACAAAGTCACATGAACTTTGAATCTATCTGATTAAAAACACTTCACAAGCAGTTCCTGTTGATGATAGTGATAGAAACCTTAACAGACTTGTATGATCCTTGACTCTTATCCAATTTACAATCACGATACTGAAATTGTATCATAATAGAGTGAAACAAAATCTGATCCGTGCTCGCACACAGACCCAATAATGCAATTTTAGTTTTTTCTCCCTGTTGGAAAGCTACATAGCTACATAAATCTAAAGATGCATTGTTTTATTAATATGCATTCATGACTAAAGGATTTTACTGCAGACACCTTTGTAAATCTTGACCTTTAAATGGATTTGTGGGTAGCTCGACCCTTTTTCCCTGCAGGAAGACCAACTTTTTATTGGTAAAATCCTTCAAATAATGTAAACCTTAAATGATTGTTTACAGTTCAAATCTTGAAAATTATTCTTCCCCTGAGCTACAGTTTATATGAAAGGAAAATGCTCTAAAACTAACTTACATCAATAAAACTGACACTCTCCCACAAAGTTAGTCCATTAAACAACACAGCTGAAACACGATTCCTCTAGTTTTGATTTCTGCATCATCTCAAACCTCGAAACCTTGAGTTGTGGTGAGACGCAGAAGTGAGATGAGATTAGAAACAGAGAACCTGGCGCTGCTGCGGTGAGCCATAAGCGCCCGTGCCTGACTTCCTCCGCTGCTGTCTGTGCTGTAAGTCGGTTGAGTATCGCACCTACCAGGCAGATAGAAAATTCAAACACCGAGTGCCAAGATCTTTATGTGGATTCCCTACTTCCAAATAGCTTAGGATAATTCTCTGTCTAAGCTAATACCTGGTGAGGAAGTAAAGCCTGAAGGATGGGATTATTTAATATGGCATTTTTAATGTGTGACACGCTAATCACATCTCAGAACAGGAATACTTCAACCATTTAACTTTCGTCAAGGGAGGAGAGACGGTTTTGGGGGGAGTAAGCCTTCAAAAGAAGACCCCATTCCCTCTTTCCACCGCCACCTCATACCGTAGAAACCTGCTGCAAAACCGCAATGACAATGACACATTGTCATGCCTTAGAGGGGGGAGACGAGGGAGGGAGGACGACAGAGACAGAGTAACCTCGAGTGCTTGAGCGAGGGAAGTTTTTTTATTCTGACTGTTGTGGTGAACGCACACGGCTACGCAGGGAGTCTTTCCTAAGCATTACACATCAATCCCAGGCCTAGACGGCAGACAGAATTACTCCTCTGTATACTGATAATGATTTCACAATCCTCACATACCAGCGTCTGAATCTCCCATGGATTTGAGGATAAAGCCGAGTTTTCTCCCGGATTCCAAAGTTTAACAAGGTGAAGTCGACGAGCTCTGATTTGACCACTCTGATCCAGCGAGGAAAGTTAATGCACGCTCAAACGCTGCTGCACTCTTGACAGGCGACTTCACAAACAGGAGCAGGAGAAGAGTGATTTGACAAGGAGGGAATGGGTGAGGAGGGCTCAGACGCGCTCGTCTCTCTATCTCCGTCATCTGTCTGTGGTCATTAATGGTTAAACATCTGAAGCGTTGCTATTATATCAGCATGGAAAGTTATTAAAACGCACACACACACATAGCCTGCCCTCGTGTCTCTCTGTCTTTAAGGATCGCGCTCTGATAGCGGTGAGGAAATCAATGAAGGGCCTGAGAGCAGCCGGTCTGGCAGACTTGACACGCAACAGAGGAAGGTAAATTATTGGAACTTTAATTACTTTGATCCGTCATGCATTGTAGCATTGTGTCAGGGAAGTCAATGCCATGACAGACGCTGAACAAAGGCCAGCGCCGCATTTTCATAACATCTTCACTCCCTTTTCCTAATGCCTGATTAAAGCCAGGGTGTCGAGGACCAAAAGCCCCCAGCCCCTGTTTTTTTTTCCTCCCTCTCCTCTGCCTCTATGCACTGATTTAGAAACTCATTTTGAAAGCTCTGTTTACCCAACTCATTACTGAAGTCAGGGATTGAATGCAGGTCTATTATGGGCCTGTGCACCACGGCTTTACAAACAAGCACAATGCACCGTGCTATCACCATTATCACATTGTATGACCGTAATGTATCGCACTGTTTTCCACCCATAAATATAAGTCCATGTTTTCAGCTAAATTAAGAAGGATTTTACTCCACAATGAAGCCTGTCCTTTTCTGAGTGGCCGCACAAGAAAACAATGACAAAAAACTCACAAAGTAAATGAGCGAGAGTGAGAAATTCCTTTTTTTTATCATTAAAGGGTGTACAAAATTACTTCTTTTTTCCCTATTTCATGAATATTCTGCCACTTAGCGTTTGGATGAATCTGCAGGATTGTTCTTGGAGCTGATAAATGGCTAGCATGTGTGGTAATTTAGAAGCGCACATTAATCTCCAATGTGGCCTAAGAAGGCAATAAATAGGAAGCAGAAAAAAGGTAATTGATATCTAGCAAATGGGCAGACCTCCTAAAAAAGTTATGCAGATATAACTAAGGCAATCATCTGCGTTATTAATTGCACAAACTGCAATATGTGAGCTGAACAGGAAAGAAAAGTGCTTTGTTTTAATTCTTCATTCATACGTTAAGTGCGATTAAGCAAAACTCTTGTTTTGAGAAACTGAAGGGAATCGCTCACAGAAACTGTCAGCTGTCATCAAGAAAGGAATGCTGCTCTTGACTGGAGTCTTAATTCATTAGCGGATCAGGGATTTGCCAACTTCAGACCTAATCATCCATCCAGTGTTCCACTGATGGTTTATATTTCTGTCTCTGAGTGATTTGTATTTTATTGTATTCTGCAGTTCAGGATAATCCTGCACAATGTGACCAAATGGGCTTTGAGACACTTTCTCACTCATAGAGGACAGTGAGGACATTAGCTGTCACTTCTGCCGCTGTGGTGTGTCCGTGCTGATGTGCTGTATGCAGACAGGCATCTCTGACTCTCGCTCACTGCCACAAACATGCATGTGTTCCTACAGAAACTATATCTATGCACATAAACAGCACGTAGAGAAGTATTCACTTATTTAACCAAACCTTCAAGCTGCTGAGCTTTAAACTTGACCTTCACTCTTTGTGAAATACATTGGCTTCAGTACTGTATTTAAAAAGTCAACAATCATTTTATAAACCAAACCAAGAAGTTTGGATGTCAGAACCTCATCAGCTGTGTTTGTTTCAGAATGTTAAACATGTTTAAAATAGTTAATATTTTACAAGGTTAGCTGGGAGTTGTGGCTTTGTGCATCGTATCAGAGAGGCTGAGAATTAGGATGTGTTGCCATATAAAGTATAACATGATCAAATTAACTGAGAAATGCATCTGCGCACCCAATTTTACTCCTGTCATGGTTGTAAACACACAAACTCCTACAACGACAAGTGCGCTGTTACTGACATGTAAATCCACAAACGTTTGATCTGCAAAAACAAAGAAGTCACTTTATCCTTTGCAGAAAGTTTTGAACTCAAACTGCTGCTGTAGTGTGTGACGAACATTAGCTCTCTGTGTAAAACTTCAAATGTTAAGATCCTCAGACAGAGGCAAAAAATCATACTTCACCCTTAATTTGTATTGATGGCCTGGAAGAAACCAGCATGCTTTGCAGTTCTGTAAGGGGGAAGATGTTTAAGTGGAGATTAATTCAAATTTCTGCTTGCTCAGTACTTGTAAAACTAAAGCAATTTATATTCCTTCTCTTAACGATCCCCCCTTTCTCTGATTGCGGTAATGTAATCTAATTG
>JAPZDY010000017.1:1673415-1683666 GCA_029783645.1 Ctenochaetus hawaiiensis
TAATTGTAATTATGATACTATCTGAATCATGCAGACCTTAACATGATTGGAGCTACTCATTGCATTAAAAACTAATTTTTGAATAATGATGAAAGGAGCACTGGAAAATGTGGAAGTATTACATTTTTTCTTTATCTCTGTTTTGTGGGGGGATCTTGTTCTCTCCCCCCTCTTGTCCCCCTCTCTCCCCCCTGCCTACAGTCATAGTTCTGGTATAAATGACAAGGAGGAGTGGATCCAAAGAGTGGTGGAAGGAGGTGTTGGGGGGTTGGAGGCTGGATGGGAAATGGACCACCCCAATTAAACATATCAGGCTCATCAGTGGCTGCAGGATAGCAACGAACAAGTTCACTGTCGTCCCACGAGGTTTGGCTTATCATTTGCATGTGCCTCCTACACCATGTATCACCCCAACACCCAACACCCCACTCACCTCACCCAGGAGGGGAGGAAGGGGGATGAGCTTTTCCTGCTGGATGATACGGCTGAAGTCAAACAGTTGTACAAGTTGCGCAGGCAGCAGTGTTGGAGTCACAGTGACAGTCTGGTTGGTTGAATCTGGTGGTGTGAATTTTTATTTGAGGTGAGGAGGATTTCTGTTTTACTTTGATAAAATTAAGCCTGTAAACTTTAAACAATGTTTTTTAAATTAGTTTCCAATTTGCGAGTTGCTACTTTGGCATTTTAAATAGAGCAGATTTAGAGTTTTGGTCAGTGTCAGAGTTTTGTGAAAGAGAAAAAAATCATCTGGAGTCTCGTTGCAAAGTCTTAAAAAAACAGCTGCTAAAGTGAGCATTATTTTAAAAACATGTCATTATTTGAAGAGTTAATGTTGCAGTTTCAGATGTAACATTGAGCTTTATTAACATGAAGTAAAAATGTGCAACTGTCACTGTGCTATTTAGGGAGAGAATAAACCAGAAAGAATGAAATGTTGAATATTTATTTTTACTCTTCATTATAAATATTCAAAAGAAAGATCTGTATATTTTATTATTTCAGTTTCTGCATTGCCTTAAAAAGCAGCTTTGGAATAGTTTAATAAACTAAAATAAATAAACTGATCAATTTTTAAGTGAGACCAAAAAAAAACAAAAACTAAAACATATGAAAATGTTTGACTTAATGTTTGTATCTTTATTTAATACAGTAAATCAGTACTCGCAAATTTAATTTCTGAACTGAGATCAAATTAAATTGGTAGTCTTGGCTTTGGCTCACATTCAGTAAATCATTTCTAAACTGGCACTGATGGCGACACTTTGGCATCACTTTAGCACTAACAGGATAAGGAAGGTGCTGCACCTGCAAGCTACATTTACAGCAAACTCCAGGGTGAAGGATCATTTTTATCAGAGTATGACTCTTGTGGAAATCTCATTTGAGGGGCCAAAAACCGACGAGTGTGGACCACGAGCCCATTCACAGTATTTAAAAGCAGACATGAGGCTGAGGTGAGAGAGCAGGAGAGCGAAGGGGAGGACAGATAACCCGACAGCTTTCACACTCCTGAAGGTAAAGCTTTTAATGTATGAAATGAGGTAGTAATGTGGAAGTGGCTGGCCGGGTGGCAGGGGCTAATGGGTACTGAGACACTGTGAAAGTCTCTGCAGCAGAGAGGGGCTGCTTAAATCGTGCAGGGGAAGATAATTTACCTGCATTTTCCTGCTCTAAACAGGTAGAGCCTACACGTCTGGAACAAATGTGAAAAAAAATGGTAAAAGGGAAGGCTCTCATGTTTGCAGGATACAGAAATGATGCCAGGGAACCCAAATTCATGTAAACACAAGGTGTGGAGGGGTCCCAAAATTGGAGAGTGGTGGTGAAATCTGGAGGAGTTGCTGGATTAACTGATGTTTATTAAAAGAGTGAAACAGGTCAAAGCAACAGTCTCCCTCTTACACAGACCTAATGTATTCAAAACCAAACCTTTAAGTGCTAATGATCAAGTGCAGAGATTATTTTCTGTACCTCTGTGAACTCAGGTTATCTGCAATACCAGAATTTTAAGAAGACATCTATTTTTCAAAGTCCCATCTCTCATATTTTAAGAGAAATGTTTTTGTTTTTTTTTTTTGCCAAAAAAAGGAGCTTAAACACAACAGTGAAATAAGTTATAGGTTAATTACACTGGTAGAATTTTTTTATCCCATGGCTAAAGAGCATTATTTATTTAGATTTATGTCCATTTTCTTTTTTAGTAATGCAGATTTTTTAATGCTTTGCAAGTGGCTCTTACTTTGTTTTACATCCCTGTGACACTCATGCACTTACCATGTGGGGGGTTTTGAGGGTACTTAGAGAAACTTAAACTGCCTTAAAATGCAAAAACAGTTTTTCTCAAAAAAACCCATAAAAGACAGAAATGATCAAAGGCTAATAAAACAAAAAATATGAAACCTTTGCAGAAAAAAATGTCACCATGTATCACCTGAAAGGCACCTGGCTGAAGCAGCCGTGGCACGAAGCTGTCCCACATCCCTCTGCCAACTATCTTTAACATGTCTGAAGGGTATGTGATTCTGCCCCTTTTTGCAGCCCTCCCCCACCCTGAAAATCCATCTGTGCATGTATTTTTTCTTTCTGTTAAAGCACAGCCACACTCAGCTCGTTCAGCCATGGCAAACACGCACAGATCTGCGGCTATTCCCCTTCTCCTGATGCCCTGCCTCGTCTCCTCTGTGCCACCTGGGTGCTCGAGTGGCTCCGAGGCGAAGATGTGCAGAACGTGAGGCAAACTGTGTGTGATTGTGTGTGTGTGTCAGTTTGTTTGTCTGCTGAGGGCATGAGCCATATTTTCTTTGCAAGGAGGGAAGACTTGGAGCGAACACACAGGCCGCCCTGTGTTTTTTAGCATGTCAGGGAAGGTAAAATAGTCTTAAAACTGTCATCTTATCAGAGACGAACAAAGATTATTGAAGGAAATTTCAGGATTTTGGTTGTCAGATGATTTTTTCTGCCTATTTAACACCATTATCTTGAACACTGAGTTACCTAAATTATTTGAAAATAGCAAATAAACAAATCCAAGTGTTTCTCAGTAGGATGACTTTTTTTTACTGGAGTTACAGAAAAACACAATGAAATATAATTTAAGGACAAAAAAAATGACTACAGATTAGCATGCATGCAGTATTAATGAACTAGTTAGTTTTCTGTTTTTAATATATAAAACTAAAAATAAACAGGTAAATTCGATATAAAAAACAGAATAATAACCCTTGTCATTATGGTAATGAATCATAATTAAAGATGTGACTCTCCTCTCTATTGAAGATTTATCATTGAGCGTTTTTCTTCACACTTTTTTAGCCAAAAGGTCATGTTTATTTAACATTTTTAGGTAAAAACAACTTAATACTCCTTGACGGCTTTTGTAGTCGCTGCCTGATTTAACTCCTGCAGCGCAAAGAAAACAACAGGGATAATCTTGCTTCCTGCACATGGTCCAGACCTCTGATTGTACCTGATAAAAAGGCATTGAACTGACTAAAGGTCCCATTTTACAATGATTGGAGAAGTGATATCATGGCCTCAACATATGGACCTTCACATAATCTTCTGCTGCTGTGAAGGAGCTTCCATTTCCTGAATTGCTAATTCAGACAGAGGTGCCTGAGCCGTCGGTGTAATTTACTGAAGATACCAATCTGACCTCATTGTATTTTCTTAAGTACCCAGGAATTAGTTTCTGAGGAGCTGTGCGGGGAGGTTTTATTCAGTGTGGAAGGGTCACAGGAGAGCCAGAGCCTTGATGAGACGGGATGATCAGGTCTGTCTCTCTTAAGTCTCAAGGGTTTCCTCTCTTCTCAGTATTAAAGACTCCCTGATTGGACTCTGGACACCCTGCAGATGTTACCAGCTGGCAAAAAAAGGGAAGTCACGTGAGCCTGCAATGCTATTTGCTTTAACACTGCTAATAAACGTAGGCGCACACATGCACACGATTACACGAGTTCTGGTAGAGACATGCAGAAGAATCTTCAGTTATTTCGTCGCTCACCAAAGGATACAATGATGAAAAGATTCCAAACCCCTTTTTTATGAAAAAAAAAATATTTGTAAAAGGAGAACAACATGAGAAAGCTTTGAGGGAACATGTTTGTTCTTTCTTTGGACAGGATGGGCCTGTGATGAAATAAAAACAATTAAAAGTGAATTCGGGGCCTCGTGTGTCAATTAATTTCACCCTGGCAGAGCAGTCAGGAGGCCACGCAGGAGGAGAAGTGGAATTGAAGGAAAACCCCCCCTGCTGGTCTCTTAGCAACAGCATCCCCCCTCCCCAATCCTCCACCACCTCCTCCTCAACATGTCAGAAACCTTTGCCCCCCTCCAGCTCTAGGAGGTGCAGGGAAAGTTTCCCTAGGTGTCTTTTACACCGCTGCTGCCTCATGATTGGCTGAGGCCCTCCACTGGCTGTCAACTGCTTCCCTTAAGGGAACCTGGCAGATCTCGAGGAGGAGAAAAAAACACAGAAGGGGGGAGAAAAATCAATTTTAAGCTCACATGCCCCGCTGGGTGCCAAAGCCACTTCGGGGATACTGAAGGATGCCTGAGTTGACAGGATTTGACTTCCAGAGGTAGCGAGGTGACAAACTCTATCACGGGTAGAGGGCAGCGCAGAGGCCTGGGAGGGCTAACCTGTACTCGGGGATGGCTGACCTGCCGTCGTATTGAACCTATCTATCTCTCAACACCACCATAGGTACCACGGGGGACTCTGAGAGCGAAGGCGAGGAGAAGGAAGGTGAAGAAAGTTGTTACTGAAAAGAGAGATGGTAGCATGGCGAGGGGAGGGGGGAAAAAAAGGAAAAAAGTGGCAGAATTCAGCGGTGTAAATGATGAATTACTTTTCATCAAGTGAAGGGAAACATACTCCGGAACAATCCAGAAAACGGAGCAGGGAGACTCTGACCTCGTGCTTCAGAGCAGCCAATATCTTCATTCAAGAAGACAACCATGAAATTACACAGAAAATGGGATTGTCATGAGCGGGCCCTTGAAAATCTTGGTGTACAGTCATTATGGCACGGGAAAGAGCCTTCATCCACACATCATACCCCGTAAGAGAAGGGAAGCAGGGTGTGTATCCGCAGGGACAGCTGCTAGAAATGAGAGGGTCGGGGATAGTTTAATGAAAAGAATGTTTCTTACTACAAAGTATTCTGGTATTAAGTTTACTGTACGTCGAGACACATCATCCTGTAAACTGCCCCTGTATTTTATTTGCCGATGTCCACGTGCATCCTCCAAGGAGCGTTAACAAATGTTGGCGAGGCGGTGTAATTAAAGGGAGACGGTTGTTTCTCTCACATATGAGAAATCAGGTTTCATGAACAGATGCATGCACGGTGAACACAGCGCCTAATGAGCAATCAAATAATAATTAGGAAAACCAAAGCAGAGGAAAAAGAGTGAGGCTTTGAATACAAGATGTTCAGGTTAACCTCTGGAATAACTCAGAAAACAAAGTCATAAAATCTAACACTCTCCAGTATGTTGAAATCAGAAAATGAGATGTATACTGCTATTTTCCTTAATGTATTTGATCCAGTTGACTATAACCATCTGAAAACCTATACAGTGACTTAAAAAAATGCATGAAAGTACTTAAAAACAAAGGATTTACTGACTCCTCATGTGGAACTTTATTTACAGAACCTCTATTTCTTGGAAGGACAGTTAAATTTAAAAATACTTGATATTTTTGGGAGTTTCAGGTCACATTTATAATTATCAGTTCTGGCCTTAAAAACACAGTTGCTTTCAACTTTAATAATGAATTACAAATCCAAAGGGAATTTCCATGGGGTTCTTACAAACGGAGCCTGAGGACAGTGTGAGATTTACGGCTGACAGAAGCATCTGAATATCCAAGTAAAGTTGTGCATCTGGAACAAGAGGTGTATTGTTTCCAGCCTGAATAGGGTTCTTCATGGAAGCTAGGGGAAAAGTTTAGCAGAATCCTGTTTATGATAGAAACTGGGAAAGAGTTGGGGGGGTGGGAGTGGGAGGCTATCTCCAAATTCTTCCCCCTTGAATACCGGCTGTGCTCTCAAAGCACAGAATTAACGAGACGAAGAAAAAATAGGACTCTGTGGCAAGAAGCGATGTGTCCATGGAAAGTATTTTGAAGGATCTGTAATTTTCAAAGTGCTCTGCATTTAAATGTCCCTTTTATTCCTAAACAGCCTTAAGACACTTTTCAAACTGCTCGATTCACATAATTAGATGGGGCCAACAGATGACTCTCTCACTGTGCCACACAGCCATTAGAAAAGGGGTCATTCTCTCTGCAGAATGGCTACTGTTCTCACTTGTCATTAATTTGCCACTTCAAAGCAGCGAGAGCATGTGACACCACCGACAAATGAAATAAGTTACACTTATCTCAAACAGCCACCATTACAGCTACAAACTTTTCAACTCCAATCACACTCTCGCTTTTTAACAGTCTGTTCAAAGCACGCTTATGGCCTCCAGTTTAAGATGGCATGTCAGAGAAAAAAGGAAAAACTCATATCATCTTCTCTGCTCAGTCTCCACTGGATGGGGTTCGTGAGTGGAAAGTCATTGTCTTACCAGCAGAGTATGAGTGGAAGCTCCGCACCTTAAACGTGTCTATATCTCACTTTGATATCACATTTCCTACTTTTGTCAGGTTATTAAAAACATTTGACCAGTCTTTTAGAACATAACTCTTGTTTTCTGAATTTAAGTAATTCAGTAGGTTTAATTTTGTGACTTACTGAATTTATTTAGTTGTCATTATAACATTAAAATTGAAAAAATTTGAGCAAGAAGGAGGGTATTACACACAAAACATAAAGCACAGACGCATTTTCTCTACCTGGTGCTGCAGCTCAGGCTTACAGTCATGACGCATTTGCTCCTAAGTATATCAGAGTTAAAATACTGGACATTTTTGTAGAAGTAATAGAGTACTTTGTCTCAGCTTTTTGAGCTAATACACGATGCATTCATACCGTACTTTGCTTCACTTTGCTTTATTGTCCCTTCAGGGGAAACTGGCCTTACAGCACACCATTAAAAATACAACAGAAGACGTGCTTCAAACAACTTAGAAGACAAGATGAAGCTGCCTAAGAACACTGTGCTTATTATAACGCATTGATTAAAATTAATTTAGGTTTTATGTTTTAAGCTTATAAAACACAAACAGGGCACATCCAACTCAAAACCAGCAAAGTATATATATAATATATTTTAACATTAATTGGACCTGTTTAAATGTTAAGGCTCCAGATACGTTTTGCTGTACTTGTCACTATAATGTACTTTTTCTCACATCATGACCTTATTAATTATATATTCAGATATACATTTATAGCATGTGGTTAACATGTGGAAGTACTTCTAAAATTGAAATGTGGGAACAATTTGTATATTTTACAAAAAATCCCTGATATATTATTCTGTTTATGCAACAAGATGTCTCAAATACTGGTGAACTTGGTGAACTTATTTTGATCAAATTAAACATGAAAGCACAAAATTTATAATCTATAACTCCAGCTCGAGAATACAGAAATGTTCTCCTGTGATTCTTTATCTTGGTATCTAACTTAAGGCCCCTTGGAGCTGTAATTTTTTAAGTGCGTGTTCAGCACAATGTCTTTCTGTCCTGCAGAGCAGCTCATCAGCGTCCCCTCCCCTTGTCTGTACACACAGCCCTTTGTCAATGGAGCACAAGTTTCAATCCCGCCAAGGTTTCCTATTTCCTCTTTCCTCGCAGGAATGTTTAAAATGCTATCAAAGAGTTGGCGTCTTCATCAAAGAGGTAAACTTTAAAGGGTTCCACCTTTGCTGTTGCCTCTCCCCCCGCCTCTTCTTCCTTTAATCTGGCAGGGGTTTGGCAGTCAAAGGTAAATAAGTGTGAAATGGGACATGTGTTTTCCATCCTTTCCCTTTGTCACACATGTTCTCCTCTCTCCATGATTAACATTCCACCTACTCCAGGTCCTCTTTCTTGGCGATCTGCGGGCCTAGCGCAGGTCGGCCTGCCAAAACACTCCCTGGCCACCTGGAATTACAGAGCTTTCAAAGCCTACACTTCCTGTCCATCTGAAATCCATCGGGCCTATCAGAAGCCCCCCCAAGTTTAGGATGACGAGATTCTGGCATATATGTTTATACTGGAAGCCTTTGCTCTCTCTGATCGACTGTTTATTGGTCCTCGTCAGACAGTGGTAATTATTTGAATAATAAACCAACAAAGATGAATCCTCCTTGAATTCAGAGCTGCAGCCCTGATCGCTGCTCACGGCGACATCTTGAGAACATCATGAGACAGGAAATAAAATAGAAGCAAAAAGATAAACAAATTTTTGAAATTACCCAGCTCCTGAGTCACATGGAAAAAGAACCAGTCCCAGACTGCTTGAGATTCCCCCTCGCTGCCGTCGGCGTACAGGCCTGCCTTGGGGCCTGAGCTTGGCAGCAGCATGCCAGTTGTTTTGTTTACCTTCAACCTAATGTCCAAGAGACGTGCTGTCAGAGGCCTTTAACAAAACCAATCTCCTCTTGCTGTTGCTACTGGTGCCTCTGTTTATTTATTTCATTGTTGTTTGTTTTGGCATGTCAGTCTCATTTGGGACTGTCTAAACAACTAAAGACGTCCAAAAAAAGCCTTGGATGGACATTGGCTGTGTTTGATGGTGAAGGGCTGTGATTTTTAAATGGCACTGATGAGATTATTATCACACTTTTATTACTGCTCAACTCATTGCAGTATAGTAGAGTGAGACCCCCCATGCTTAAATAGTGTTTAAATTTAAGTTGTGGTTCTCTTTAAAGGACACATTTAAAAGTTTGGTGTGTTAGATTTAAAAGGAGCTTTGATGTATACGGAATATAATATTTACAGCAATGTTTCATAAGGGTATCAGAATTATTGTGCTTTTGTCACGTTAAATGAGCCCCTTTAGAATGTGGGAGAGTGTCCTCTTCAATGAGTCTATAGTTTCTACAGTAGCCCAGAATGGACAAACAAACCCTGATTGTAGAGTCAACCCTTTACTGTTTTCCTACCTTCAGTTTCATAGCCACTGTACCACTTTATTTTATGACATTTGAAGCTTTTCTTGAGTTTTCGAATGGATATTATAACCTTGTTTATGTTGGTTGCAATCTGCAACCTCACCACTAGATGTCACTAAACCCTACATGCTGGATCTGTTAGGTTTTAGACAGTATTATTAAGATGTGCTGTGTGTCATCTGATGCAGATGATTTTTATATATATTTTCTGTCTTAAAGAAAAAACAAAAAATATTCCACTTATAGCTCTGTTGTAGCTTTTTCTTGCTAATTAATTTCAGAAGAAAATTTTAGAATTTATAAACTGTCATCCTACATGATCCTAAAACAGGAAACTGTCTGTAACAGTGTGTATAGTATACAGAAATGAATTTTCAAGTGCTGTTTTTATACACAAACAGTAATCTGTAATCATTCTTAGCTATCATCCATTTTACAACATGTGTGGAGTGTTTTTTTTTTTTTTTCTAAAACATGTTAAATTTCATTTTGGAACAAACCAGCTTTCATGTCCTTGAAAAGGATTCAGGAGCAGCTCAGGTCATTATTTTAAATCACAGCCATGTTCTCTTCTGTTCGTTTGGAAGCAAGCTGCCGTCCTCCAGAGCTTACCTCCATGTTTTGAGTCCTTGTACCTTGGCAGGCGGGTCCAGCCATATGGCAGAACTAAGTGTCGATTATCAACCAGTCTCATATATCACACACATATCCGATAAAGTCAGATATTCATCACTCGTGTAACACTTTGGGTTTTTTTGTCCTCACTCACTATTAAGTAATGACAGATGAACAGCCTACCTACAGCTTCATTGATCCAGAAATATCAAGCGTGTTTGCGGGCTGTGCCAGTACTCTGTCTTTTTGTCATTGAGTCACAGATTTTACATGCTGGTTGCAGAAGTCTTGCGTTTGACAACTTTCACATGATTTTCAGTAAATGTTTTGGATATTTGGTGGTAGAACACCTCTTGAAAAAGATCCCTGCAGTGTTAGGACTGTCAGCTGTGACAATAACTGTTCTCTCCATTCCGCTCTGTGATTGTGTGTCCACAAAATGCAAACTTAGGAATAATATTGAGCATTGAGTGTGAATTAAACAAACATCCACAAACACAATAAAAAGATCGAGAGAGAACAAGTGGCATACAGTCTGTAAAATGATCATTTCCTTGTGAATCAAACTCATGTGCC